>PVKP010009505.1:0-68034 GCA_004027715.1 Plecturocebus donacophilus
CTTTCTTTCTTTCTTTCTTTCTTTCTTTCTTTCTTTCTTTCTTTCTTTCTTTCTTTTTTTTCTTTTTCTTTTTCTTTTTTTTTTGGAGCGGAGTCTCGCTCTGTTGCCAGCCTGGAGTCCAGTGGCATGATCTCCGCTTACTGCAACCTCCGCCTCCCAGATTCAAGCGATTCCCCTGCTTCAGCCTCCTGAGTAGCTTAGACTACAGGCATATACCACAACATTCAGCTATTTTTTTTTTTTTTGGTATTTTTGGTAGAGACAGGGTTTTACAATGTTGGCCAGGATGGTGTTGATCTCTAGACCTCGTGATCTTCCCACCTTGGCATCCCAAAGTGCTGGGATCTCTTAAAATCATCTTAAAGAGGATCTTTCTTAAAGTCATTTTAAAGTCTGCTTTTTGTTTGTATATTTGTTTTTACTTGGACTGATTTTTAAAACAATTACAGTTTATAGAACACATCTAGAAACATGCTGAGACACAACTTGGGTGAGTTGTGAACCATGTCTGTGTAGCCACAAAGCCTGCTACACTGCACATCTCACCTCCTGCAGCCTTCACTTTATTACTCTCCCATACATACTCATCTATTATCCAGCCCATGTTAAATACTGGCAGAAGTTAAAAGGACTTTGAAAATATATTAACATATAATGCATTTTTCACAATGTGTCTATAAACCATCCCATTAATCTCTGAAAAATTTAATAAAATCCTATATAGTTTTAGAGCTGAAAATTTATCTCCTGTAAACATTAAAAAATATATATTTTTAAACAAGCGTTCATTTAAAATGTAAATATTGCATAGGTGGTTAACTTTGCACTCTCTCTTTAGAAAATAAATCAAAATGCTACAATCTACCAGTTATCTCAGATATGTTCAGAAGTTCAGCTGCTTTAGAGTAAAAGAAGTAATTTACGAGCCTGACCCACCCACTGTCAAGGAAAAATGAGTTTGAATGCAATGCCTCCTAGATGAACTTTGCTCGGCTAAAAATGTACATGAAAACACTGAGCATAAAAGGAAATCAAGAAGAAGGAAAAGAATCCAGATGGAGATGATTGTTTTATAAATTAGACCGGAAAAAAACAGTCAAATCCTTAAGATATGAATTAATGAAATATACTTTTGGATTACTGATATGTTCATTTTCTTAACTGTACTGGTGGGTCAAAGTTGTATAAATATGTCAAACCTTCTATAATTCAAATTTGTACAATTTATTGTATGTGTATATATATATCCTATTAGAGGGACAGAACTAATACAATATATAATAGGAGACATATATATGTGTGTGTGTATATATATACATATATATATATATATATATATAGTTCTGTCCCTCTAAAGAATCCTGAATAATACACACAAATTGAAAGTATTAGAAATACTAGCAAAAAATTGAAACAAATATTGAATAATGCTATTTACAAAAATATAAAAACATAAAATACCTAGAAATAGAAGTAACAAAAGTGGTATAAGAGCTCCAAAAACAAAACAAAAACTGAAAGACACATAAATCTCTTTTGGGAGAAATTAAAAACTAACTAGGAATAAATTATATGAGAGTTAATATGAAAAAAGTTTTAAAACTGATATATATTTTTAATGTAATTCAAAATAAATTTCTAGTAGTTCATTTTACGAAAATGAATACATGGATTCTCTAACTTAAATGAAAATGCAAAAAAAAAAAACTCTCAAAGAGTAACAAAGACAATTATTATACCACTAAGGCTTTCATCTTCATGTAATTACAATGTGAATAAACAGTGAGGTGTGGGTACAGACAGAGATAAACTGATCAACAGAACAGAATATAAAGAGGCACACCCACACAAATAGAGTCAGTTGATTATAACATGATACAAAAAAATTAATCAGAGAAAAGGAAAATTTGACAAATTAAACTGAAAGTTAATTAAAATTTTATATCTTAAAAGACATTATTAAGGGTTTGAAAAGGCAAAAGATCAAGAAAAGATTACATATAAATGTTTCTGTATATATACACACACACATATATGTATATATAAGAAATATTAAAAATTTTTAAAAGGTGTTTCAGATCAACAATATCAAGATAAACAACCTGTTAAGAAGATAGGCTACAGACTTGGGCAGTTGCTTCAAATAAAAACCATTCAAATAATGCATAGACATATGAACAGATGCTCAACCTCATTCATTATAGGGCAAACAAAAGTTACAACAATGAAATTCCACTGTATACTTACTGGAATAACTAAAATATAACAAAATACTAATTATCTATCTGTTGGTAAGAATATGGAACTCTCATATATTGATGGCAGGAGTGTGACTTGAAACAATCCCTTTAGACAATTATTTGGCAGTATTTACTGAAGCTAAACATACATATATTTTATAAGGCAACAATTCTATAATATATTGTATTATGTAACAAGATGCTTGCATGTGTCCATCAAATTACATGTAAGCTATATTATCATGATTTATAATAACTAAAATGTCCATCAATATTAAATATAGTATAGTATATGCATATTATAGGATATGTCATATCAATAAAAATAAACTACAATTATATGTGACAACATTGATAAATCTCACTAACATAATGATAAAAACACTATAATCAAATGTTATATACCTTAAGGTTTTATGTATATACATTTCAGAAGTAGGCAAAGATAATTAATGGTGTGCTCTACTACAAAAAAACAAAACAAAACAAAAAAACCCTAATGGGTTAAGGAAGTTAATATAGAGCAAATATTTTCTCAGAAATAGATGCATATTCTGCTTACATATCTACACAATAATGTCAGAAGGGGATAACAGATAATGGCAGAAGCAATGACTATGAAACAAACTTAACATGTTATGTTTTTAATGAGTAATAGCATATGCAAATGTCAGGAATGAAACATGGCTTTCCTAGCTTTACTTTCTAATGTATTTTTAAATCAAGTTTTCTAAACTAGAGAATTGCCTTTGCCTAGTGGTAACAAAGGAAGAAGAGTATATAAGAAAGGTTCTGAAAGAAATATGATCAACTATGAAAGCCCCATTTTTCCAAAGCTGCTTTGTTAAACAGACATCTCACAAAACTGTATCAATGCATATGGATTCAGAACAATGCAAGTCAGATTTACTTACATTGTCTATCTTTTATTCCCCTTTAAATCAACTATCAGTAACCTAAGGAAGGTGATGCTGGCATTCAAATTAAATGACTTCTGGTTTCCAGAAATTAGCCAAATAAGGAAGTAAAGATATTTTTAATTATCTTATTGATCCACTTGTCACCTGAATAAAGTAGAAACATAGTGATTTGTTTTTCTTAATATAACCTCAGGAATCAAAGCAAAAATAGTCAAGCTCCCAACTGCACTCATTCTCTGCTACAAACTAAATTGTATACCCAGGCCTGTTACCTTTCCTTCCCCCTTCTCTTTTATTATGTATTACACAGGGTGTAATTTTGCTAAAACAAGCCCTTTAATTATACATTGCCAAAAGTGTCACCTACTGTTAAATGACTCCTGTGCTGCAGACAGAAGAAACCATGGGCCCTGCAGGGTTCTAAAGTTTCCATTATGTGCACAGACCCCAAGAACAGCTGTTAACAAATCTGTTGGTGGTTTTGTGTACAAAGGAGCCAGGCTGTGCTCCTGCTGTACTTTTGGTCAGAGAAAGCAATTTGCATTTTGACAGGCTTCATGGGCAGAAGAAAAAACAGGTATAATAATAGCTCTACCTGAAAGATTTGGAGCAATGTTTTACTAATATTGAAAGTTTCATTAAATAGTAAGCAGCAATCAGAGAAAAATTATGAGAACAGCAATATTAAGACTGTTTACTGATTACATAAATGAGAGTACATTATTTTAAGGAATTTTTAGAAAAAAGAAATGTGTGATATAATATTTTATTAGGCTCTTTAACATATATCAAAATGAAAGAAAATAAGGTAAATTTAGCTAGTAATGTAGATCAATTTTTTCTTTAAGAAAACTTAATAATTATTTCAATTCTCCATTCTTTTACATTATAAAACCTTTAGCTATTTTGAACCTATTTTCCCGAACGCTATTAAACTATAATAACTTACATGTAAATATAGGGTATATGTTTTCCTGGCAGCCAAAATACTTAAGTTTGTGTTGTAATTGCTGCTCTATTTTACTGTTAGACCTTAAACATAGTGATCTAGAATTGAGCATGAGCCTTGCTGAATTTAAATACTAAGTCTAAATTTGCTGTGTGCGTTACTGTACTTGAATTATTTTACTTTAAGTTTTTTATTAGGTAATATAATACCTTCAAATAATTGTACACGGAACACAGATATCAAAATAAAATAATTTACATTTATAAAAAGTTAATAAGAAAGTAATGATTTACTACTGGGTTAGAAATTGATTGTTTTTATCAATATTTGGTTTTCCTCTGCTTGCTAGACATACACAAACACATTCTGCAGATTCTTTGCTTCTAAGTGGGACCATAAGACATAATTCTGTCTAATGGAATATGTGTGGCAGAATTGTGTGCCACTCCCAGAGCTGTCAAAAAAAGCAATCTTCATCACACTCCCTTCTCTTCATGGCCCTAGAAATAGCAGACACAATAGAAGGTGGGGTCTCACTGAGTCAGAGCTTGGCAAACAGTTGTGTACAAAAGCCACACAAGGACCAAATGTATTGGGCTTCCCATAAATGAGAAATAAAATTGTATTTTCTCAGCCTAGGAGATTTTGAGGATAACTTTTTTTTAGTTACCCTATGCTAACTGACATTATTATGTAGATATTTAAGCAGAATATGCATCTATTTCTAAGAACATATTCACTTTATATTAACTCTCTTGACTCATCGGGTATTTTGTTTTGCTTTGTTTTGTTTTTCGTAGTAAAGTCAGAAAACTTAAAGCTCATGTAATTGATATTCTGGATGAGAAACTTCAAAAACAAGTACTAAAAAATAGTACTTTAACAACCAAAGAAATGTAAAATTATTTTAAGACTTTTAAATCTTATCCTATCTATTACATAACATTAAATAAGCAGACTATTTTAAGGAGATAATTTTATGCTATCTGCAAGTTTGTTGAGAATCCATGCTATGCTGAGTTGGGGCTCAGAAAACAATACCCTAAAATGAAGGACTCAGAAGAAACCTCAACATTTTTCTCTGACCTTCTCCTGTTCTTCTGTTTCTCAGTCCCATTCTCACCTGAGGAGCTGTAGAACTAAACTCCCTCTTTTCTAGGGCTGGCCATTGAAAACTAGAATTCCTTTTCCCCAAAGATAACCATAAAACCTAAAAATATTACTCTAATTTCCTTCCATCTTTCTGTGTAAACACTAGCCATGAAGAAATTATCTGACCTACTTTCTTTGACTGTAGGTCATAAGACCCCAGTTCCAGAGAGGGTCCTGCCTGACACTCAGAAAGGAGAAAGGCATAGACAGGCCAAAAAGAATCTAAACAGACGGGCCCATGCTGGGCTTCTCCTCTGTCTATTAACATTAGATCATATACTTTGTGTCCAATCATATATCTACACAGCTGTCCACACTTTGTTGAACCTAAGCAAATAAATAGACTATTTCCCCTGTATCTCTGTGTCCTCATTCTGAAAGCTCTCATGTATACATGTTAAATAAATTAGTATGCCTTTTCTCTAATTTATCTGTTTGGTGTGGGTTGATTTGTCAGCAAACCTGCAGAGGGCCAAGCAGAACTTTCTTCTTTCCCCCTACAGCTGTTATTGATAGCTACAAAGAAACACATAAATCTTTCCTTTGTAAAAAATAAAAACAAAAATAAAACAAAAATACAAAAATTTTTCCTTTGTAAAAAATAAAACAAAAACTTGTAGCTTACAAGTATACTACTAATATGTATTTAGTTATCGATAAATAGTATGTTAACTCTAGTTTATCATTCTTGAGTATATTGTATCTATCAGACTAAAACTCAATGTCATTGCTTATAGTTTTATTATTATATTATAATCAAGTTGTAATATGTTTTAATGGATTAATATAGCTAAGCATAATTATCATTTTATAAAAGCATTTGAAATAAAATAATACATATATATTTAAAATATTTTCTTGGAAAATGAACTACAAAGCAAGTCAAAACAGCTTTCTTAGATAAAACTTTTAAAATAATACTTCTTAAACAGTATGATGTAACTTTTTTTCTAATATAGATTTATGAGACTGGACAATATATCCAGAAGATAAAAGATAATGATTTATTTTAGTGACTCTGTCTAACACACTTCTCATTTGCACATTTTCCTTGAAGCTCTCAAAACAGCAGTGGCAGCTACAAGACCCTGAGATTTCCAAGGCATTCATCTGCATTGCCACACATTTCATCTCCCTCCCATCTAATTTCTTTGTTTTCCTTCTCTCTTCTGCTAATTTCTGTCTATCTAACTTTCTAACATCTTACTGCTCAATACATTCTTTTTGCATCCAACTTGGTCTTTTACCTATAAATCACTACCCCACTGAAATATGACATCTTAGTCCCACAATGAGTATAGTGTTTTGGAAATGATATTTCCAAATTACCTGTGGCAAACTCAGAGCTTTACATGTGATCCTTTTCAATGCTTCAGCTTTGAGAAATATATCAAGGATCTTAATAAGCTTTGCTTCTATGTAAATTCAAACTATATTGTTGATGAGAAGTTCCCAGTTGGTTCAGAGACATCCTAACAGACACTGAAAATACAAACAGGAATGCCTTCTAAAGTTTTAAAAGATGGCTTTACTTGTTATATTAAAATTTAAAATCAATCTGGGATTTAGTCTGATATTCTGGAGCATGATTAAGGCGGAAATCTAACCTTTTCTCTTCCCCACCAGATGAATACAGTTATTCTTCCTTTCCCTTGATTTAAAACGTAAGCCAGCAGTATGAGGGAGGCCAAAGATCAAGACGTAGAGCAGATGGGTCTAGCAAGAGTTTAGTTCAGACAGTTGAGGATCAAAATGGGATAAACCCATGTGAAGTGAAGATCAATCAAGCAGACTGAATAAACAAAGAGGAAAAAAAAAATCCCCCAAAGTGAAGCCATTGAAGCTATCCTAATACACATTAAGAGAATATTTCTAAAACTTCATTTAATATAAAGAATCACATAGTAACCTTTCTTTCTCTTCATTGCCAGACTTCTTGAAAGTTCTATAAAATAGTCTACCTTATATTTTCAAATGTCATTTACTCATTTCATCATTTCTTTACAGATTCTGTCTCCACTGCCCTATACATATTTCTTTCTTAGGGCTGAAAATATACTTTTAATTGAGGACATAATTGCTTCTATGCCCTCAACTTTGGCACTGCTTGCTCACCCTTTTATTAATAAAATTTTTAGCTATAAACTCTTAGCCTCAGTGGAATAATTTTTTTCTGGTTTTGTTTCTAAGTTGTTATAAATGTGTGTCTTCATTAGTTTTTAAATTTATTTTTCATTAGCTGAATCAGACTATTACCAATATGCTTGTAAAAACTGATATAACCTCACCTCTCAAAACACTTGTTCTCACACCATATGCTTCAGACTTAGAGTGCTTATTTTATTTGCTTGTGCATGACGTTGTTATGGGCCATCCTGTATGTCTAAAGCATCTTTTGTATTTTTTTCCAGTTAAATTCTGCTGGCCAAGACAGAGTTAACATTTCTCTCATCTTGACTAAACTTTAGTCAGGCATCCTCCCGACTCCCACATAGTCACCTGTAGAATTCAGATGGTCTAACCACAGAGACCTTACCTCTCTTTTCTCAGAACATTTACTTTAGAACATTTGTAACAGCAGTATTTTTCCTCTGCCCATTTGAGATGCAAATCCTTTAAAAAGCCTCCTTGCCAGGTGTACAACCCAGGATTATCTTTCTCAATTACTTGAAGGCAATCCCTTTGAAATGTAATTATAAAAAAAAAAAAAAAATCCCTTATCTCTCAGTCTCTGTAGTAGTAGGGGCCTGCTATTGGTAGGAGCCTTCCTCAAAGTTGTAAAACTATCTGCTGTCATAAAGACCCAAGAAAGCTTATCTTTTTTTGGAGGGGGAAAAGGCCAATAATCAAATACAGGTGGCCTGTGATCCTCCTATAAGAAATGGCCTCTGAGAGAGGCTTTGTCTTCAGAAGGGAAACCTTCAGACCACAGTAGCTCTGTTAGAAGGAAACAAAGGTGGGTTTAACCACCCTGATCATACTCGCCTCTCTTTCTCTAATCTCCTGTCAATACACATCTGAAAGTCAGAGGTTCAGAGAGCCTGATGCAGGTCAAATGGCCACAGAGCAAGGTGAAGAAGGGTAGACAATATAAATAAAGAACCGAATAAAAGATAATATGTGTGTGTATACATGTATATATACAAACACGTACATAAATATATATATCCCTGTTTGTAAACTAGTTGAGTCATTCATCATTCATCAATGAGTCATTCTCACTCATCCTTTTAAAGGATGTTTTTTAAATGTGATTGGCCATATATTAGGGCCTGGAGATTTAAAAAAAATCAATACAGCATTACAATAATAATTGCATTGAATTGCTACTACAGAAACATTTTCAAATATGTGGAATTTTAGGAAACAAAGTTACAAAAGCAGTAAAACCTTTATTGTCATTTGCTTTAAGGCTTATAGATAAGTACTTTGCCAGAAAAGAAGTGGAAGCAAGGCTTGATAGATTCGAGTGGTTTCATGTATCTGGAGTACAAAATCTGTGAAAAACAAAGAGCAAGAAAAGATGTTGGTAAAATAACAGCTAGCTACCTAGCTAAATAGATAAGTGGACAGATAGACAGATAACAGAAAACCACCATGGAGACCAAGAAAGGAATGATTACAATAATCATTCAATAGTGCCCTAACTGTGGAACACTCCAAAAAGCAAGACTGAAAACTGACCTTTGAGTTTTGATTGTGAGAAGAGTATTATTGATCTTCACAAGACTTGCAGTAGAGAATTATAAAATGTTGAGATTTTATTCAAACCTGAAGAGATCTAAATACTTGCTACATAAAATTTTTCAAAAAGACAAATGATGAAAAGGAAGAATTACCTTGAAGTGAAGTATAATGCTGAGTTAAAAAACAAACTGTTTTTCCTCTGCTCTCATACTACAACAATCAACACAGAACACTTCTGGGACCAAATATGTGGGACTTTCTCCCCACCAGCAAGCAAGCAGTTGATTCTGCAGTGGACACCAGCTGGGTGTTCTCCAGTTCAACATTATCTACCAGGAGATAGCATTCAACCCCACAGGATGAGGACTCAGTCCATTTCTGATGCCAATTACCAGCCTTGGGTTATTTTGTGTTTCTGGCCAACCAGCTATAAGTCAGAGTTCTCACAACCTCTTCCTTGGATTTGATTAATTTTCTAAAATCACTCAGTTCAGGGAAACACTTATGTTCATCAGTTTATTATAAAGGATATTATAAGGACTACACCTGATAAGATGCAGAGAGAAAAATATGGGAGAAGGGTCACGGGGCTTCCATACCCTCTTTGGGTACACCATTCTCCAGGAACCTAATGTGTTCAGTTATCTGGAAGCTTCTTGTACCATTCTCTTGGGCCTTTTATGGAACCTTCATTGCATAGACCTAATCAAAACATGGGTAGATAACAGGGTAGAAATGTGACTGGACAAAAAGGGTATGATCTAATACAAATAAACAGAATGGGGAAACCCAGCAGGTTCTATCTGTTCAGAATGTTTTTTGGCCTCTCTGTGCTACACCTTTTCCTCCAGGGTATGGGGAAGAACCCCTTCTGAAATGGGGATTTCATGACGTATGATCAGACAGGGTAGATCAGAGAATTTCTTTATGGCCAGCTCCAAAACAGAAAGGCAGGGGGAAATTAGGGAATATTTGTAATTTCTCCGGCCTAACTTAGAGCAGAAAAGGAGCAGGTGAAACGAGGGCAGAAGGTCGAAGAGAAAGAAATTTTGTTTCTGAAGCCTGATTCTGAGATCTAGAGCATCCCAGCATTATAATAAAAAACGGTCTTTCACTTTTGTGTCTCTGAAGTTGTTCCAAGGCTGCTTCAGGAAACAAGAAAAAAAGGCCAAATACCTTAACAAAAGACACTTTTATTGTTTTAGTAACTTAGAAAATAACAAAGGTTACAGGAGTTATAAGCCAGGAACTGTGATGAAAACCAATATGTATATATAATCATACCACAGACATTTTTCTCATTTTTTTCTTCTTTTCTTTTTTGCTAGTAGAAGAGAAGATTTTATCCATGGAATCCATCTTTACTGACTTCCAAACCCTGCCTTTCTCCTCAGAGGAAATAAAAAAGATTAAACCACTGTTCTATAAACAGCAAGTGAAATTTCTAACCTGGTATGATCAATAATTCTTAAATGTGTGTTCATTTCCCAAAAACTCAATATAAATTCAGTATTTGTATTTTATTATATTATTACAGCTCAGAACACATCACCCCAAAATATAATTGGAGACCAGAATATTTCAACCTAATATATACATTTTTGGCATATTTTAAGCACATTATTCACATTATTTTTAGAACCCATAGACACGAAGTATCTCTGAAAAACTGTCCTTTTGAATATATAATATATATATATATATATATATATGTATATATTACTCAACCAGTGAACCCAACCTGCATTTGTAAAAGTGTCTCTATCAGGAACATAATGGACTGCTCCCAGACAACTTTTATCACTTGAGAGACTTTTTATCTGCATAACAAGGCAATCCTTATTCACCATATATTTTCTCTTCTAACTCTCCCATTACTTATCTTTACCACCTCACAGAAGGCCCAAGCCTCTATTGCTTTTCATAGCTCAGGATGCTTTATAAACGTTAATCATCTGTGGACCTTCTTTATGTTACATATTTTTGTGGGATTCAGATGCATATGTATACAATTAAATATAGTTTTCCTCCTGTTAATCTGTTCATATCGATTTAATGTATAGCCAAGCCTAAGAACCAGAAGCTTGAAGGATGCCACTTTTCTCTCCTCTATAATAGTTAACAGAATATTTTTCACTCTTTCGTTTTGTGCTTTTTTGTCATAAGGCTTCAATAAAATTGTCAGCTCCAATCTATTCATTATAAACCTATGCTATTTTTATTGAAAATTGTGTCAGTGGCATTTCTAGAAAATATTTGCAAATTGTTAATTATGAAATATGATAAGTACTATGAGAAGACATTTTTCATATCTTAGTATTTTTGCTTTTAGAAATGAAACTAAAACTGCTTTTTCCAAAAATTATGAGAGCGAGAGATATCTGACAAAATTGACTTCATCTTGTTTCTAACCTCACAAGCTAACATCCTTTGTTAACTTTTAAACAAAGATGATGACAATACCTGCTGGAAACTAACTTCCTAGGGACCAAAACCACCTTCGTAATACTAATGAAAGG
The DNA here is from genome assembly GCA_004027715.1 of Plecturocebus donacophilus. Taxonomy (NCBI): domain Eukaryota; kingdom Metazoa; phylum Chordata; class Mammalia; order Primates; family Pitheciidae; genus Plecturocebus; species Plecturocebus donacophilus. The sequence goes on from PVKP010009505.1 coordinate 11,468, forward strand.
CCACAGGTTTAGGATATGGGAGGGACTTGAATTATGCTTAGATGTAGGCCTAATTAATTTTTTGTTTGTTTTTGTTTTGTTTTGAGAGGGAGTCTCTCGCTGTCACCCAGGCTGGAGTGCAGTGGCAGGAGCTTGGCTCTCTGCAACCTCTAGCTCCTGAATTCAAACCATTGTCTTGTCTCAGCCTCCTGAGTAGCTGAGACTATATGTGCATGCCACTATACTTGGCTAATTTTTGTATTTTCCATAGAGATGGGGTTTCACTATGATGGCCAGCTTGGTCTCAAACTCCTGACCTCAGACAATCTGCCCACCTCGGCCTCCCAAAGTGCTAGGATTATAGTCATGAGCCACCACACCCGGCCCCCTTGCTTGACTTTCTATAAGCCCTTACCACTTAAGAGTCACATAGCCAGAGGTCACAGCATTTGTGACTTCCTTAATTACTCCTATAGATAACATCACTATTGTCAAAACCTAAGATTTATCTTTAAGATATTTTTCAGACTTTTATATTCTGGCAATTACCTAACACCATATGGACCCACTTCTCATACCAAGGACCTGACTCAACCTGTGAACCCAACCTGGAAATAGGCATAGCATGCAAAAACAACTGGGACACACCTATGTATGATTTCATCCCCAGCCAATCAGCAGCACCCATTCCCTAACCCCCTGCCCACCAAATTACCCTCCAAGATCTTGGGGAGGTAGGCTTGAGAAATGTCTCCTGTCCTAGCACTTGGCTGGACCTGAAATTATTTCAGTTTTTCTCTGCAGCAACATCACTGTCTCGGTGATTTGGAATTTATCTGTACAATAGGCAAGAGTTTGAGCATTTACAATATCTGATCCTATTCATATTAGTTGTTAGAGAGAATAAATAAATTATAACTATGAGAGAAAACAGTATTAGTTTAGAAAATAATGTAAATCCAATTGGAAAGACAATTTCAATATAAGAAGCAATCAAACCAATTGATCTCTAGACTCTCAACCTATCAAAGTCTACATAGATTACACTGAGAATAAAACTTTTAGTGACAAAGATAAAATAATATATCTATTAACAAATTATATTAGTCTACCCTGATTTGTCTATATTTTCAGATTGTGTGGTCCACTCAGAATTTCTACAATTGTGGCAATCATAGATATTAATTGCATTTCTATTCTGTGTCAGTAAATTTGCAAATACTTTGTTTAAAGTCACTTAGCTACAGTACAGGATTTTTCTGCTAGATATGATGTAGGTACTACCGTGTAGCATTCATGTTCTAATACAATTGCATATATCTTGCTCTGCTCTTAACTGTCAGCTCCCTAAGGCTTAAATGTATTTAATCACTTACGCATATTTTATACTAGCACAATGACTAAAAATGGATGAATAATTTAGAATTTAAGCTACACAGATTATAATACTATAAACAAGGCACCATGATATACTGGGTAGCAGTTATATTAAATTACATAGGAAATGCTTAGAAGTCAATCAGTGGCTTCATGAAAATTCTGATATGCTGAATGACTACTAAGTCACTGATGAAGTGCATGCGTCAGCCAGAGAGTGTCTTATTTTGAGATGGGCAGATTTGATCCCAAGCTGCTCTTAGAAGATACTAAACAGATACTGAAAACCAGGATTTAGAGAAATGCCTAGATTAGAGATAGGTGATAGATAGATAGATGGATGGATAGGCAGATAGATAGGCAGATAGATAGATAGATAGAGATATAGATATAGAAATGGATAACAGTTGTCAAAAGCTGCCTTGGTGAATCTAGAGTCAGCTGATATAAGATAAAAACAGGCAAGCTCGTGTCATTAATTCATAAGGCTTTCTGTGTCATTATACAAGCCTCAGCCAGTAAGCAGAGGCTTCAGGAATACTGAGATAATACTTGTTTCTAAAATCTCTTCTACATTCAGGGCCACATGTGAGTAGTCTTGCTTGTGAGTAGAAGGCAAATTTAGCCAGAAACAGAATCAGAATTAAGAGGTGTTTATTTTCTCTTTCAGGGAAGTTGATCTATGATTATAGGAAGACTCTTCCCATATAAGAACCTTTTGCATGGGAAATGATAGAAAAAAAAGTTTCATTACTAATTTATGCTACAAATACTTCATACTCTCATAAAATTAAGTTTTAAATATTTGTCATAAAGAATAAAAATTAAGGGTACAATAACTAATTGCCCTTATTTAAATGAGTATCCATTTGTGGTCTTGTCTTAAATTGGGCTTTCAATGGATACAAATATACACCTTCTCATAACTGCATGAAATTTATCTGCTATATTTTCCCCTCATTAAGAAAATCTTGGTATCTTCAAGGGCTAAATCAAGTTTTCAACATGAAGTTCTGATCTAAGATTATAAATCTTATGAAATATTTAAAATCTTTAGGATTCTCTTAATTGGTTTTCAGTGGTAAATAAAACATATCTAGAGTCCTAGGGTTTTTTATAGCCTTTGAAATCTTCTTTCAAAGTTGAAAAAAAAAAATGAAACTTCATAACAAGTTTGAGAATGGAATATGCTATGACATTAACAATGATACTGAAATCACCAAGCAATTGCACCATATTCCTTCCTCAATTTATCACACATGTAGGATCATGCAAAAGTTTTATGTTACATGACAGTGTTTTACAAGTATAATCATGTATGTATTTGGACATCCAGTTGCTTCAGAAATGTTCTGTGGAGGAGGTGAGATCTGGGGTTGGGGAGGAGTTTCTTTGAAATAAGGCAACTAATTTCTCGGGGTAAAAAAGAGCATAATGTGTCAGAACAAGAAATGAAAAAGTAGAAATAGAGGGGGTGTTGCATGGCCATTTCTAAATAAATGACCATTTAGAGACTTTTGTGAAAAAACACTTGTAAACCAAATTCATGGTTTTAGTTTTATATTTTCTTTCTTTTCCTTCCTTATACAAATTGCAATTAATCATTATTTGAACTATGACATTAAAAGGTTTGAAAAAATGCCAGAACAATGATTTTTAATAGTAGACAATGTCATTTTTAAAAGTCCTGCCTGAAAATGCAATTAGATACCACAAAGATCCATGTAATTAGGCAGAAAATATTTCACAATGCTATTCCTAAAAATAAAACAAAACAAAAAACATATTTACAAACTGAAAAATTATTAAGGCAAAATAATTTCAAGTGTAATCTCTAAGTATGCTCTTTGTTATAAATTTCTTAAAGTTTATAAACTATTTCAGTGGCATTTTGAAGACAATGAAGAATGTATATTAATACTCTATACCATTTGATAAGATGGGTATTTATTATCTGAAATTGTTTACGATTCAGGCCAATAACAACCTATTTAATTTTTTTCTGCCTTCATCATTATTCTTTGAGAACCAAAAGATTTACTTCTGAAACTATTTTGTTGTACATGATGATAATATGGTATTTTGATGGATGATACAAAAATGGCTCATGAATAGGAAACCAAATTCAGAAGTCATATTTTTACTTTTAGGATTACATTATTATATTCAATTGTGTAGTCTAAAATAAAACAACATAACATATTACTCAAGGGGAAAACTTGTCAGCTACTTTCTCTCTCTTCCCCCATCCCTGATATATGTGTGTGTATTTATGTACATACACTCACACATTGTCCACATATGTGGACAAAAACATACATGTATGTGTTCTCTGAGCATAAGTAAGATTCAGATTTGCTTGGGGATATTCTGTAACCTAGGGATCGCCAGAAACTTATTTGGAAGTAGCCAAAATTCTAAGGGCTTAGATAGGCAGACAAGAGTCTATTTACAAATAGGAAGAGGTATGGATGTCTTTTTTGAAGGAACATTTATCCTAAGGTGATAAAGAGCTGAACCTTACAGACTTGACTCTATAACAATAACATAAATTACAGACAGGAGAAGCAATTCTGAATAAGCCTTGCTGTCCATTATATGACGTATTATGTATGCATATTTAGTATCCCATTCTCTTTTTTGTGCTTTGCTGTTCTATCAGTCTCTTCTCTGTTACTCTCTTAATACTCCAACCAGTCATCACAGAACTGGGATGTGGACAAGTGTGGGTTCTTACTATTCTTTAATTAGTAAAAGAATCCTAATTTATCAATACATACTCTAGTGGGTATCTAGTTGGTAGTATTTCTCTCCAATTCTCATTAATGATAAAGACTTTTGCCAATTTCAGTTAGAAAACTGAAGATGTGAGTATCAAATGCATGGACCTATTAGACCACTGCATTCATTCTCAAAGATTATATAAATGTATAGGACGTCTCCTATGTATATACAGAGAGTATACACACACATTTTTTGATATACTGAATGTTTTGTTGTGATAATTCACAAAACATACAGTGTAACCATTTAAACTGTGCAATGAAAAATTCCGAGTTATATAACCATAATCATAATTTTAGAGAATTTTTGTCACCTTAAAATGAAAGCCTATACCCTTTGTCTATCACTCCAGTATTTCCAAGTCAGACAACCACTAAGCTGCTCTCTCTCTAACTTTTCCTATTCAGGATTTTCATAGAGACAAAATCATATTATTTGTGATCTTTTGTGACTGGCATCTCTGTATGTTTTCAAGGTTCATCATATTGAAACATGTATGAATATTTCACTTTTTCCTAGCTTAACAGTATTCCACTGTATGAATGTATTTTATTTATCCATTAATTAGTTGCTTGATGTTTGTTTACACTTTTTTATTATTCTGAATAATCCTTCTTTAAACATTCATGTACAAGTTTTTCCATGTATATATGTTTTCACTTGGGGCGGGAGATATAGCTAGAAATGGAATTGTTGGGTCCAATGATAATTCTGCTTTAATTTTTTGAAGCACTATCTGTTTTCCAAAGTGGCTGTACCATTTTTATATTTCCACCAGTATTTTATGAGACTTCCAATTTCTCCATGTCTTTGTTCACACATTTTATTATCTGTCATTTCGATTATAGACAACCTCAGGGGTGTGAAGTGTTATTTTCTTGTGATTTCAATTTGCATTCATCTCATGACTAATGAGTTTGAGCATATTTTCATGTGCTCACAGGCCAGGGGTATATCATCTTTGGGAAAGTTTATTAATAGTGGTCATAGTGTACATTTTGATGACTCCCAATTTATTTGATATTTTGTTGATGATGCTCGTGATTTCTGTGTCAAACCAAAAAAAAAAAAAAAAAAGAAATTGCAAAATCCAAGATCATAAAAATTTACTTCCAGATTTTCTTCTAAGAGTTTCATATTTTTTGCTCTTAGATTTTGGTCTGTAATTCATTTTAAGTTAATTTTGTACATGGTGTGAGATAAGGATCCAAGTCCATTATTTTGCATCTATGTGTCCAGTAGATCCAAAGCCATTTATTGAAGAGACCATCTTTTCTCCACGGAATGGTCTACTCACCCTTGTGAAAAAAAAAATCATTGATCATGGATGTATTTGTATATTTCTGGACTATTCACTTTATTATATTGATCTATACGTCTATCCTGATGCCAGTACCTCACTGTTTTGGAAGTATGTTAGGAAGTGGGAATACTCCAACTTTATTCTTTTCTAGATTGTTTCAACTATACTGGGTCCCCTAAATTTCAATATAAATTTAGGATCCTCTTGCCAATTTCTACAAAAAATCAGCTAGGATTCTGATAGGGATTCTATAAAACTTATAGATCATTTTGGGGGGTACCACTATCTTAACAATATCAGTTCTTCTGATTCTTGATCATGGATAGCTTTCTATTTATCTAGAACATCTTTAATAACTTTCAGCAATGTTTGTAGTTTTCAGAGTACATTATGACATTTTCACTTATTTTACTAAATTTATTCCTAAGAATTTTACTTTTGGGTGCCATGTAATTGTTTTCTTAATTTTTTCTGGATTTTCAATCTAGTTTACATAATACAGTTGATTTTTAAATATTGTTTTCTGCAACTCAGCTGAGCTCATTGATTACTTTTAAAAGTTAAAAATCCACAAAGTGGATTCTTAAGGATTTTCTATACACAAGATCATGGCATTTGTGAATAGAGGTAGTTTATTCTTCATTTTTAATATATATGCTTCTTTTTTTCTTGTCTTATTGCCCTTGTTAAACCTTCTCATTCTAAGTCAAAGAGAAACAGTGAGAGTGGACATACTATTTTTATTTCTGATCTTAGAGGCAAAGCTTACTGGTTTTTCACTAGTAAGTATGTTGCTAGGTGGAGGTTTTTTGTAGATGCCTTTTTCCAGGTTGAGAAATTTCTCTTCTATTCTTAGTTTGTTGAGCATTTATATTATGAAGCAGTATTAGATTTTGCCAAATGCTTTCTCTGTATAAATTGAGGCAATAATCTGTTTTTTTATCTTCATTCTATTAATGCGGTATTGATTGATTTTTACATGCTGAAACGTTTTTTGCTTTCCTGGATAAATGTCACTTGATCACAGTGAGTAATTCTTTTTCTATGATACTGGATTCAGTTTGCTAATATATTTTTAAAGTTTTTTTTTTCATTTATATTCATAAGAGATGTTGGTCTGTTGTTTCCTTTTCTTTTCATGTTTGCGTTTGGCTTTGTTATTAGTATTAATGCTGGCCACATGGAATAACTTTGGAAGCATTTCATCTATTTTTTTAGAAGTTTGTGAGGAATTTGTATACATATTTATATATATTTGAGACAGGTTTCATTATGTCACCTAGGTTGGAGTAAGGTGCCACAATCATGGCTCACTGGATCTTCGACTTCCCAGTCTCAGGTGTTCCTCCCTCCTAACTAGCTGGTACCACAGGCATGCACCACCATACCTGGCTAACTTTTCGGAGAGACAGGGTCTCCCTCTGTTGCCCAGGCTGGTCTCAAACTCCTAAGCTCAAGAGATCTTCCAGCCTCATCCTTCCAGAGTGCTGAGATTATAGGAGTGAGCCACCACTCCTGGCCTATTAATTTTTTAAATGTTTGATAGAATAAACCAATGAGCCATCTAATCTGTTTTATTTGTGAAGGTAGTTATTGTTTATTAATAATTTAACTTTCTTTCTTGCTCAGGTCTATTCAGTTGTCTATTTCTTTTAGCATCAGTTTTGGTAGTTTGTGTCTTTCTAAAAATTTATCCATTTCATCTAAGTTATCTATTTCATTGCCATGCAATTTCTCATAATACATATATATTTATTAATGTATACTTAAGATGTATAATTATAAATATAAATAATATATACATTTTTATAAGATAGTGCCATTTCCTTTCCATTTCTAGTAACTTTAATATTCTCTCTCGCTTTGTGTGTGTGTCAATATAGCTAAATATTTGCTTATTTTGTTAGTTTTTTTCAAGGAACCAATTTTTGGCTTTGTTGATTTTCCTGTTGCTTTTCTATTCTCTATTCCATTAATTTTCAACCTAATATGTATTGTTTTGTCTTCTTTTTGATTTGGGTTTAGTTTGCTCTTATTTTTTCAGTCTCTCAAAGTGGAATTTAGACTAATTAGGAATCTTGCTTGATATTTATGTAGATATTTACAGCTACAAATTTTCCTTCAAGCATTGCTTTATCTCTGTTTAACAATTTTTGGTGTGATGTGCCTTCAGATTTATTTTTCTAATTTCCCTTGTGATTTCTTATTTGGCCTCTTAGTTATTTAAGAGTACGTTATCTAGTATTCATATATTTATGGGATTACCAAATTTCTATTATTGATTTCTATGTGCAATCTGTTGTGACCAGACAATATACTTTGTGTTATTTAAATTTTTTAACATTTATTTTGACTTATTTAATGGCTCATATATTCTCTCTCTGAGAAAGTTTCAGGTACACTTGAGAAGACTGTATTCTGCCATTGTTTGGTGTAGTATTCTATAAATGTTTGTTGGTTTAGAGTATTGTTGATGTCTTCTACTTCTTTGATAATCTTCTGCTTAGTTGTTCTAGCCATTATTGAAAGTGTTCAAGTCTGTATTTTTTTAAATTGTCATTCATTTCTTGTTTTCAGTTTTAATTATTATTTTTCTAGGGAGGGAGCCCTGTTCTGTAGGTGTCTTATTGTTAGGTCCAACTTATAGATTACACTTTTATCCCTATGTAATATGTCTCTTTTTCTTAGTAACATTTACTTGATTTAGAGACCAAATTTTGTACAGCCATTCCACATTTCTTATAATTGATGTTTTTGTAATCTCTCTTTGAATCCAAAGTTTGTCTTCTGTAATAAACATATAGTTGGATCTTACATCTTTTAAATCTCCCTGACCAACTATGTCATTTGGAGTTTTTAGCCTATTCATACTTAATGTTATTATGATACAGTTGGATTTATGTCTGTGAATTTCTTTTTGTTTTTGTTTTCTATATGTCTTTTTTATTTCTTTATTTACTCCTTTTAATTATATTAAGTAAATATTTTCTAATTAAACATATTAATTACCTCAATTTGTTTGCTATGTTTTTTTTAGCTGTTTTCTTAGTAGTTGTCCTAGGGTTTACCATTTATATCTCAACTTTGATACTTCACATTGAGACTAACCTAATTCCACAGAGGTCTGGAAACAATATACTAATGTAACTCTATTCCCTTTTCCCTACTTTTGTGTTATTATTACTTTATATAATTATATGTCTTTTAAACAAATGGGAGAAGAGAGGAGAGCAAGTATAAAATTATATAGCTGATAATATTAACTTTCTTATATTCTATTTCTGGTTTTCTTTCTTTATTTCTGTAGATACGTTACCACCTGGTAGCATTTTCTACTTCAAAATAGTTTACATCCACACAATTTATTTGTAGGTGTATTAATCAGTTCTTGCATTGCTATAAATACCTGAGAGTGGGTAATTTATAAAGAAAAAAGGTACAATTGGCTCATGATTCCACAGGCTGTGCAGGAAGCATATTGCTGGCATCTGCTTCTGGGGAAGGCTCAGGAAACTTTCAATCATGGCAGAAGGCAAAGGGGAAACAGGCATGTCTGACACGGCTGGAACAGGAGGGAGAGAAATGGGGGCAAGTGCTATACATTTCTAAACAACCAGATCTAGTGAGAATTCTATTACAAGATAGCATTAGGAGGATGGAGGTTAAATCATTAGAAACCACCCCCATGATTCAGTCACTGCCCACCATGCCCAACCTCCAATACTGAGGATTACGATCCAACATAAGCTTTGAGCAGGGACACAGATACAATTTTATTTTTATATATTCATGTGCGTGTGTGTGTATAGTTTTATATACTTCCTTTTAAAAATCATTAGAAGAAAAAAATGAGCAGACATATGCATATATGCTATATTTCATAATTCCACAATTACTTTTGCTGGAGGCCTTTGCATTTTGTTTTCCTTTTTATATAGATTTGAACTATTTTCTGGAGTTGCTTGCTTTTGACCTAAAGAACATCCTTTGGTATTTCTTGTAAATTGTATCTACTAGTAATAAATTTCCTCAGTTTTTGTTTACCTGTCAATGTTACAATTTTTTATTTTATTTTTGAAAGAAAATTTTGCTGGGTACAATTTTTGGTTTACAATATTTTCTTTCAGCACTTTAAACATATAACTCTACTTCCTTTGGCCTCCATTTTTATGATAAGGAGTCAGTTGTTTAATCTCATTGGAGTTTCTTAGTAAATGAGAAACCATTTTTCTCTTGCTCTTGTCAAAATTTTCCCCTTTGACTTTCTGTACTTTTCTATGATTTGTCTATGTGTGTCTCTGTTTTTACATTACTTAGTGTTCAGTGATCTCCTTAAATTTGTATATTCATGGCTTTCACAAAATTTGGAAAGTTTTTCAACTTTTAAAAATTGTTTTCTAATTCTCTTTCTTCTAATCCATAGTAATTCCAATAAAGGTATATTAGTGTGCCTAATGGTGCCCCACATCTATCTGAGGCTCCATTTACTTTTATTCATTCTCTTTTCTTTCTACTAGTTTGATAGTATAATCTCTATCAACCTATTTTTCAAGCTTACTGATTCTTCTTCAAGTTTAAGTCCACTGTTGATGAATTCTGGTGATATTTTTCATTTCAGTCTCTGAGCTTTTAAACCCCAGAATTACAATTTGGCTCCTTTTATAACTACTGTTATTGATATTCTCTATTGGATGAGATCTTATCATCATACCTTTCTTTACTTTTTAAAGCATCATTTATTTTGCTTCTTTGAATATATGTATAATGGCTACTTTGAAGTTTTTGTCTGTTAAATACAGTATCTAATCATTGTCACATGCTGTTGCTTTTGTTGAAATTTATTTGCTTATATGGACCAAATTTTGTGTCTTTGAATGTCCCATAATATTTTCCAGAAAATTGAAAATTTTAGATGATATATTGTAATAACCCTATACACTGTTTGTTCTCCTCCCTCTGAAGCTTGTTTTTGCTATTCATTTGATTATTTGTTTAATGACTAGGCAGATTATTTTAGTGTCTATTCCTTTTCTCCCTCCACCCATTTAAAGCCTCTGATATTGCTCCTCAAACCTCACTGCCTTGGATATGTACACAACTAGCCTGAGACGACAGTTGTTTTAGTAGGGCTTTCTTTGATTGTCTCTTTTTCTGACCACAACCAAATGTTAATATCCTCTAATTGCCAGCTCATTATTCTATTGTTTTTAATGTGTTCTGGGTATAAATTCTCCACAGGTTAATCTAGTTAAATTTGCAATCCTTTGCATGAATAGTTTTTGAGTTCTACACTTTGGTTTGCTCTGATCTTTGGAGGGCTCTTACTGTTTATTTATTTTGCTACTCTGATAAGCCTGTTGGTCCACAATTTAACTTATATCTCTAATGAAATTATTAGTATCATCTTAATTGCTTCCCACTGAAACCTTCATAATTTTTTAGCATGCTCTTAGGTTTGAAGTTCCCTACACTCTATTTTACATAAAGTCAAATCTTTCAGGAAAATCTTCTGAGCTCATTTTTTAGGGTCTGACTTTCCCACTAGGGGAAAAAAAATTCAGGTCACATCTCTGGATCTAGGAGCAGGAACACCGTCCTGCTTCTCTTTGATTGATCTTTCTGCTCTTTTCTTGCTTCTACCGGCATTGAACCATCATCCTATGAATGAGCCAATGTGAAAGCAGTCAGGATCTCAATATCCTCAGAGTGTTCTCAAGGTAGATCCTCTGTCCCGCAGGTTTGGGAGGGGTGGAAGAAGATAGATACCAACATCTAAGGGAAAGTCAAACAAAATTTAGTCTCCTAAATAGGAATATAAAGGATGAAGGATGAAATAAAAAATATTGATGTCCTACCTCTCACAAAAAGATGCCATAGCTCACAGCTGGAAGTTGGGATGGAATAACCTGTGCCCTGTGTTGTTAGTTATATTCACCTGGAATGGAAGTCACAATCTGCTGGGAGTGACATAGTAGATCATATTTCTAATATCACAGACTCCACTGTTTTTGCTGGTTTTTAGTAGATTTTCTTGAATAAATGTTTCTTTGTCTGCTGTACACTCTTAGAAATATATCCATAGATTTAACATTGACCTTTTCTTACCATATATAATTGCACCAGTTTCATAGAAGATTTCCATGGAGCTCCTCATGTTGCCATTTCAAAGCACTTATTCATGAAACAAATATTTGTTGACTGTACAAAAATAGGTACTGTTTCCATGGTAATATGAAAGAATAGCAGTAAAATATATGAAAGTGCTTCTGAGAATAAAATCCTAAAATCTGTTATTTTTTAAATTAGGAAACACAAAACTTAACTATGTCCTTAGTATCAAACATTCAAAAAATATTCAGTTTCATAAAAGCAGAAATCATGATAGCTTTATGTGATTGCTTAATTTTTTATAACACACATGTTTTATGATAACAAGAGAGTCAGTTCAACTTATTAAGCTGAGCAATACTATTGGAAATATGTTTGTTGACTACACAAGTACAGAGTATAAATCTTCTAAAAGCAGGAAATGAAGCAATACACAAAAAGAAAAAGGTTGGGCTGTTTGTAGGTAAAACATGTAAAAAAAAAATCCACAAGCAAGATAAAAAGATAGTAAGAGCTAAGCAATAGATTATAATAGGTTGATGCATAGAGAATTACTAGTAGTTGGTTAAAGATCTGAGATGAACTCTCTTGCCAGGTGACATTTCAAAGGAAATCTAAATAACAAGAAAGGGTTAAACAGAATTTCAAGGAATAGGGAAATCCAGGCAGCAAATAGGACTATTGAAAATGTTATCAAGAATGAGCTTTGTCATTAAAGGAACAGAGAGTCAGTGTGGCTGTGCCATGGTAGATAAGGAAAATGGAAATAATATTTAGTTCTTTGGTCATGATATCTCTCAATCAAATCATCTAATCAGATTGTATATAGCCCTAAGCATTGTGTAAAAATCTAATTCTCATTCTGTGTCTAAATTTTGCATATTCTATAAAACATCATTTATTATTATTACTAAAATGGACCTTTCATTTCTGTCGTATCGGATTATCATTAAAAATACTTAGATGTTTTGTGAATAAAACCATTCTCAACTTAGATTCGATTCTCTTGTTATCTGTTTGGATTTGATATTGCTATAAAATGCTTGGAATGTAATTTATGATATAGCAATTCATCTAATTCTGCTTGTTGAATTTTCAGTTTATCTTATCTGCTTCTATAAATGTCTTATAACTATATCCAGTCTGATTATTTAATTATCTTGGCATTGCTCCAATCTTGAGCAGTTTCTGCATCGTTAATCATACCATGTAAATGTAGACTCACCATGTGGGAACTCCTGAAATTATGCTGTCTGAGTAAAAAGCAGAGAAAAGTATATGACTTATAACAGGAACTAACAAAGGCAAGTTTTGTTGCCTTCCTTGCTGGCTTCTTTACTCCCCCCATTACTTTCTCCCTTTGCGTGAGAAGAACCTGAGTTAGGTAGAGATATCCATTATTTTATATAACTTAATGGGAGGAGAAGCAATGGTCCAGAAGGAACTGTGGCATGGTGGGAAATCACAGGTTTTGGTACCAAAAGACTTGAGACTAGGCTTGTGTTCTAGTACTAATCTTTAATATCTATGTGTATTAGTCAGGGTTCTCCAGCAAAACAAAACTAAAAGGTTATACATATAAGGACACACACACACACACACACACACACACACACACACACATTTATTTTATTGTTTTATTAGCAGAAAGATTTATTAGAAAATTATTACCCTAAACTGGTGTTGCATGTGCTGTAGTACTATTATTCATTTAAACTGGCTGGAAGAAATATTCTTGCTCCCAAAGTAGTCTTGTACAAAAGCTATAAAATGTAGTTTCCTGTGTACTTATGTTCCACCTCTTTCCCTTGGCATCCCACCAATGACTATGGTTATCCATTTTATAGTTGGAGATCGTGAGATATCAAGGTAGCTGCTGCACTAATGGTTACATATTACAGTGAATGACAGGCGTTGCCTTTCTCTGCCTGGCTTAGGTGGAAGGTATTGGAGAGTCTGATGTGTCTGACCAAAGATATCCCATCCAGTTGACACACAAAATAAACCATCATATTATAGTTTGTTGCCATGAACAACTTACCTAAGTTCCCTATTTATTTTTGAGTGAATTATAATAGATAAAACATACCACAGAAATAGTAAAAAGAATAAATTAAATAATATGCAAAATATATGAAAACACTTTGTAAACTTTTATGATCATATTTACCATAATTTTACCTGATTTTACCAAACTTTTAAAAATGAAGCTATAGGAATTTTTAAGTTATACATATAAAGAATCACTTATACATTTAATAATCATACTTCTGGCACTTTTCTCATTTATGGTGCTACTGTGTTCTATTACATAGTATAAATTCTGCTAGAGACTGTAACTTTTAGTACCATTTCAAGAAAAATTTGGTAAATATAAAAAGAAAGGAAGACTATAACTTTTTGAATATCTGAGAAAGCTTTTTGGAATGTCTTTACCTAAGTCCAGTTCAAGCTAATTTGAGATATTAATTTAGAGAATTTTTCATTGCACTTTGTTTAGATAATTGGGTGAGAGAGATCATGAGGGCACTTGAGCAAAAACAACATCTGGCATTTTTTCAGGGATGGGGAATAATTGAGAGATCCAGGAGAATTAGGCGGTTACAAAGGCAGACATCAGGTGCTGTTTTCTGTGTTAACGGTTAATAATTACATTGAGGATTTTTGCTCAGATCTCTTTTGTATTCTAATTATTTATAGCTCAGGTCTCCAGCTTTTACATAGCCCTTCACGCCACAGCTCTCTGGAGATCTCTGAAAATAGCTGCTGAAGGACCGTGACTTAGATAATGGATTGAGTTGGATTTAAAGTCTTCATATTGCAGAAACATTATGTTTGTTTCTGTCTCCTATTATGAGAGTAAAAATTCTCTTGTGGTTACTGATTATTCCTAAGCTATTCAAAATAGTGACAATCAAAAAATAGAACATAAGAGTAATGGCAAAGAGGAGATAGCACATTCAAAAAGAAAACTTCTGCTTGACATGTTATATTCAAATGCAATTGTAAAAGTTACTTAAGGGAAAATATTTTACAAAAAGTCAATACTTTCTGAAAGATAGACATTTGATTAAAACAGAATCATGCTCAGATGATGTATTAGCCAGGTTTCTCCAGAGAAACAGAACCAACTAGGTAGTATGTATGTGGGGTCTGTGTGTGTTCACGTGTGTGTACATTTCTCATACAATATATTACACATAATATATGGTGTAAAAAAATGGCTCACATGATTATGCAAATTGAAAAGTTAGTTGTGTACTTTTACTTTGAAACCAAAGTCCTGAGAATCAGAAAACCAACCTTCTAAGTCCCAGTTTGAGAACAGGAGACCAGTGTCTCAGCTAATGCAGTCAGGCAGAGGGAGCAAATTCTTCCTTCCTCTGACTTTTTGTTCTATTTAGAAGCTCAACAAATTGAATAATGCCTGCCCACTCTGAGGAGGACAAAGTTCTCCCAATATAAATCTAGAATCTATTGATTCAAATGCTAATCTCATACAGAAACGCCCTCTCAGACACACTTGGAAAATAATGCTTAACTAAATAACTGGACACTCTGTAAAATGTCACTCTGTCAAGCTGACATATAAAATTAGCCACTATAGAGGTATAACTATCAAGTTTCCCATTTTTAAATTCACATGTTACACTATACTAGATATACATTTTTGGAAATGCAGAGGTATAAAAGGTTGAGAAAAATCTTTAAAATACTAAAATCAAGTAGAAGGAGTTGAAGAAAGAAATAAAATAGTGGTGAATATTGAATAAAATAGTTTCCTTGGCTAAAAACCTCCATATGGAATAGCATATTGAGTTTCTTCTCAAAGAGTAGCAAAACTATATACCAGATTGATGGAATCTGGCCTTCTGTGGAATACAGGTTTCTACACACATTTGTAGAGAACAGAGAAAAATGAGAGTCTTATTAGGTGTTATGTGTAGTTACTATCTAGTTTCTGAAAAATTAAGCATTATGTACTCTTTGAGTTAAATTTTAAAGCTTTATTTTAGAAGGTATGAGATAATGATTTACTTAGGTATTTTTAAATCTATACATTTTATTAGAATTTATTGTTCTAACTTGAATTTCCTGAGGGAACACAAGATACTATTCACAAAAATGGTTCCTCACTTTCAGCCAAACAACAAAAATGTCCTCCCAACTTTATAGAATCTTCAAATATAAAGGCAAATAGCTAGTCTCCAATGAGTTAAGAAAAGTTTAAATTCTTATATGATAATACATGTAAATATATGTGTATATATAACATGTATATATATAAACTAAATTAGTAAATTATAATAGCTATATAATATATATGAATGTTATGTATTCATAAATATATAATAAATTAACAAATTTATTTTATTTCTAGTCTTTTATATCATTTTATATATTCTCATATTTCAAAAAGAGATGTCACAGGCTTCTTGATACGGTAGCAGGGTAGCCCAAATAGTGAGATTATGTTGAAGGTCAACTGAGAAAATATGTAATTCACAGAATACCATGTTAAAAGGTTATTGAATGATCTTGAAGCCTACATGGATTTCTATACCATTGCTTTCAGTAGAAAATCTCCTCAAAAATTAAACAGAATAATTTTTACATAATTTTAGGATCAATGCAATTGAAAGACTCAAGAATACTTCACATAAAGAATAATATGCAGAAATAAGTGGAAAAAATTACTTACATTTTGAAAAGATTTTCTTCACACACAGTAAAAAAATTCTCATAGAGCTGTTCTAAATTTCAAATAGAGATTTAAAAATATATAGATAAGTGAAATTTGCATATCTTTCCCAATATTAAATTTTTACAATTGTATGACTACATATAACTAAGCTAATTTATAATTAAAATAGTGAAGAACACTAGATGGAATAATAATACAATGTGTTAAATATAACAACTGATTACACAATTTGTTTTGAATACCAAACAGAAACGACATTTCAGAATAAAATATTTTGCCTTTTACTTGTCTTTCTATTTTGTTAATGATCATTACTAGAGAAATTGTGAAATTCACACAAACTGTTCACAAAAACACTACCTGGCATATTAAAAAAAAAAAAAACCCTAGACTTCTGCCAGTATGGCAGAATAGGGACATCTCTGAAGCACAGTTCCCAGTGAGAGAGACTCAGAAGGTGAGTGATCTCTGCATTTCCAACCAAGGAGAGCTCTGGCTGACATCTGGAGGGCACCCTTCTGGGACAAAGCTACCAGAGGAAAGATCAGGCAGCAATCCTCACTGCTCCACAGCCCCTGTGGGTGATTCCCAGGAAAGCAAAATCTGGAGTGGACCTCCAGCAGTCCTACAGCAGAGGGACCTGACTGTTAGAAGTAAAACTAAAAAACAAAAAGAAATAGCTTCAACATCAACAGAAAGGACATCCACTCACAGACCCCATCTGAAATCACCAACTTCAAAGATCAAAGGTAGATAAATCTATGAAATGGGAAGAAACCAGCTCAAAAAGGATGAAATCGTCAAAGACCAGAATGCCTCTCCTCCTCCAAGGGATCACAACTCCTCATCAGCAAGGGAAGAAAACATGATGGAGAATGAGTTTGACAAATTGACAGAAGCAGGCTTCAGAGGGTGGATAATAACAAATTTCTCTGAGATAAAGGAACATGTTCTAATCCAATGCAAAGAAACTAAGAACCTTGAAAAAAGATTAGACAAAACACTAACTAGAATAACCAGTTTATAGAAAAACATAAACGACTTGATGGAGCTGAAAAACACAGTACAAGGACTTCGTGAAACATAAAAAAGTTTCCATAGCTGATTCAATCAAGCAGAAGAAAGGATATCAGAGGTTGAAGATCAACTCAATGAAATAAAATGAGAAGGCAAGATTAGAGAAAAAAAGAGTGAAAAGAAATGAACAAAGCCTCCAAGAAATATGGGATTATGTGAAAAGACCTAATCAACCCTTGATCAGTGTATCTGAATGTGACAGGGAGAATGAATCCAAGCTGGAAAACACTCTTTAGGATATTATCCAGGAGAACTTCCCCAACCTAGCAAGGGAGGCCAACATTCAAATACAGGAAATACAGAGAACACCACAAAGATATTCCTGAAGAAGAGCAACCCCAAGGCACATAATCATCAGATTCATCAGGGTTGAAATGAAAGAAAAAATGCTAAGGGCAGCCAGAGAGAAGGGTCGGGTCACTCACAAAGGGAAGCCCATTGGATTCACAGTGGATCTCTTGGCAGACACCCTACAAGCCAGAAGAGAGAGGAGACAATATTCAACATCCTTAAAGAAAAGAACTTTCAACCCAGAATTTCATATACAGCCAAACTAAGCTTTATAAGTGAAGGAGAAATAAAATCCTTTCTGGACAAGCAATTGCTGAGAGACTTCATCACCACCAGACCTGCCTTACAAAATCTCCTGAAGGACACACTAAACACGGAAAGGAACAACCAGTACCAGCCACTGAAAGAAAGAACCAAATGGTAAAGACCAGTGATACAATGAAGAAATTGTGCCAACCAAAGGGCAAAACAACCAACTAGTTACAAAATGGCAGGATCAAATTCCCACATAACAATATTAATGTTAAATGTAAATGGCCTTAATGCCCCAATCAAAAGGCACAAACTGGCAAACTGGGTAAAAATTCAAGGCCCATTGGTGTGCTGTATTCAGGAGACTCATCTCACATGCAAAGACACACATAGACTCAAAATAAAGAGATGGAAAAAGATTTACCAAGCAAATGGAGAGCAAAAAAAGCAGGAGTTGTAATCCTAGTCTCTGACAAAACAGACCTTAAACCAACAAAGATCAAAAGAGACAAAGAAGGGCATTACATAATGGGAAAAGTATTAATGCAACAAGAAGAGCTAACTATCCTAAATATATATGCACCCAATAGAGGAGCACCCAGATACATAAAGCAAGTTTGTAATGACCTACAAACAGACTTAGACTCCCACACAATAATAGTGGGCAACTTTAACACTCCACTGTCAATATTAGACAAATCAATGAGACAGAAAATCAACAAGGATATCCAAGACTTGAACTCAGATCTGGACCAAGCGAACCTAACAGACATCTACAGGACTCTCCACCCCAAATCCACAGAATATACCTTTTTCTCAGCACCACATCGTGCTTTCTCTAAAATCAACCACATAGTTGGAAGTAAATGACTCCTCAGCAAATGCAGAAGAACTGAAATCATAACAGTCTCTCAGACCACAGTGCAATCAAATTAGAACTCAGGATAAAGAAACTCAGTCAAAATCGCAGGACTACATGGAAACTGAGCAACTTGCTCCTAAATTATGACTGGATAAACAATGAAATGAAGGAAGAAATAAAGATGTTCTTTGAAACCAATGAAAACAAAGACACAAGGTACCAAAATCTCTGGGACACATTTAAGGCAGTGTCTAAAGGGAAATTTGTAGCAATAAATGCCCACATGCGAAATGAGGAAAGATCTAAAATTGACACCCTATCATCAAAATTGAAAGAGTCAGAGGAGCAAGATCAAAAAACACAAAGCTAGCAGAAGACATAAAATAATTAATATCAGAGCAGAACTGAAGGAGATATACAAAACAAACTTCAAAAAATCAATCAATCCAGGAGCTTGTTTTTTTAAAAGAACAATGTAATAGACAGATCACTAGCCAAACTTATAAAAAATGAGAAAAGAGTTGAATAGATGCAATAAAAAATCATAAAGAGGATATCACCACCAATTCCACAGAAATATAAACCACCATCAGAGATTACTACAGACAACTCTATAAATATGAACCAGTAAATCTGGAAGAAATGAATAAATTCCTGGACACTTGCACCCTCCCAAGACTAAACCAGGAATAAGTTGAAACCCTGAATAGACCAAAAACAAGGTCTGAAGTTGAGGCAGCAATTAATAGCTTACCAACCAAAAAAAGTCCAAGTCCAGAAGGGTTTACAGCTGAATTCTATAAGACATACAAAGAGGAGCTGGTACCATTACTTCTGAAACTATTCCAAACAATACAAAAAGAGGGAATCCTCCCTGACTCATTTTATGAGACCAACATCATCCTGATACCAAAACCTGGCAGAGACACAACTAAAAAAGAAAACTTCGGGCCAATATCCATGATGAACATTGATGCAAAAATTGTCAATAAAATACTTCCAAACCGAATGCAATAGCATATCAAAAAGCTTATCCATCACAATCAAGTAGGCTTCATCCCAGGTATGCAAGGCTGGTTCAACATACTCAAATCTATAAACATAATCCATCACATAACAGAATCATAGACAAACCACAGGATTACCTCAACAGATGCAGAGAAGGCCTTCAACAAAATTCAACAGCCCTTTATGCTAAAAACTCTCAATAAACTAGGTACCGATGGAATGTACCTCAAAATAATAAAAGTTATTTATGGCAAACCCACAGCCAACATCATACTGATCAGGCAAAAACCGGAAGCATTCCCTTTGAAAGCTGGCACTAGACAAGGATGCCCTCTCTCACCACTCCTATTCAATATAGTATTGGAAGGTCTAGTAAGAGCAAACAGGAAAGAAAAAGAAATAAAGTGTATTCAATTAGGAAAAGAGGAAGTCAAACTATCTCTATTTTCAGATTACATGATTGTATATTTTGAAGACCTCATCATCTCAGTCCAAAATCTCCTTAAGCTGATAAGCAACTTTAGCAAAGTCTCAGAATACAAAATCAATGTGTAAAAATGATAAGTATTCCTATACACCAATAACAGACAAACAGAGAGCCAAATCAAGAGCGAACTCCCATTCACAATTGCTACAAAGAGAGTAAAATACTTAGAAATGCAACTAACAAAGGATGTAAAGAACCTCTTCAAGGAGAAAAATGAACCACTGCTCAAGGAAATAAGAGAGGACACAAACAGATGGAAACCTTTTCATGCTTATGGTTAGGAAGAATCAATATTGTGAAAATGGACATACTGTAATTTATAGATTCAATGCTATCCCCATCAAGCTACTATTGACCTTCTTCACAGAACTGGAAAAAACAACTTAAACTTCATATGAAACCAAAAGAGAGCCTGCATAGCCAAGAGAATCCTAAGCAAAGGAACAAAGATGGAGGCATCACACTACCTGACTTCAAACTATACTACAAGGCTACAGTAATCAAAATGGCATGGTACTTAACTCCAGATGGATTAAAGATTTAAACATAAGACCTAACGTCATAAAAACCCTAGAAGAAAACTAGGCAATACCATTCAGGACATAGGCATAGGCAAGGACTTCATGACTAAAACACCAAAAGCATTGACAGCAAAAGCCAAAATAGACAAATGGGATCTAATTAAACTTAAGAACTTCTGTACAGCAGAAGAAACATTCGTTAGAGTGAACTGGCAACAAACAGAATGGAAAAAAATTTTTGCAATCTACCCATCTAACAAAGGGCTAATATCCAGAATCTACAAAGAACTAAAACAGATTTACAAGAAAAAAAACAAACCCATTCAAAAGTGGGCAAACGATATGAACAGAAACTTTTCAAAAGAAGACATCTATGAGGCCAACAAACATGAAAAAATACTCATCATCACTGGTCATTAGAGAAATGTAAATCAAAACCACATTGAGTTACCATCTCACACCAGTTAGAATGGAAATCATTTAAAAAATCTGGAAACAACAGATACTGATACTGAAGAGGATGTGGAGAAAAGGAATGCTTTTACATTGTTGATGGGAGTGTAAATTAGTTCAACCATTATGGGAGATAGTGTGGCAAATCCTCAAGGATCTAGAAATAGAAATTCCATTTGAACCCACAATCCCATTACTGGGTATATACCCAAAGGATTATAAATCATTCTATCATAAAGACACATGCACACGTAAATTCATTGGGG
Source organism: Plecturocebus donacophilus (assembly GCA_004027715.1). Classification (NCBI taxonomy): domain Eukaryota; kingdom Metazoa; phylum Chordata; class Mammalia; order Primates; family Pitheciidae; genus Plecturocebus; species Plecturocebus donacophilus. Next base: position 32,941 of record PVKP010009505.1, read on the forward strand.
CAGTGTTTACGACAGCAAAGACCTGGAACCAATCCAAATGCCCATCAATGATAGATTGGACAAGGAAAATGTGGCACATATACACCATGGAATACTATGCAGCAATAAAAAATGATGAGTTCTTGTCCTTTGTAGGGACATGGATTAATCTGGAAACCATCATTCTCAGCAAACTGACACAAGAACAAAAAACCAAGCACTAAATGTTCTCACTCATAGGTGGGTGTTGAATAATGAGAACACATGGGCACAGGGAGGGGAACATCACACACTGGGATCAGTTGGGGGGGGCTAGAGGAGGGAGAATCGGGGGTGGGGAAGGTGGGGAGGGATAACCTGGGGAGAAATGCTGGATATAGATGAAGGGGGAATGGAGGCAGCAAACCACTTTGTTACGTATGCACCTACGCAACAACCCTGCATGATCTGCACATGTACCCCAGAAACTAAAGTACAATTAAAAACAGAAAAAAGAAAGAAAGAAATAGCTTTTGAATAAAGTATGTATGCAATAAAAAAATGCTAACCTTAATCAGGTATTAATAAAGTATTTAAATTGTGATACTATTTATAAATCTTTAAATCACAAATATTATATTTCCATTACCTAATTTTCACTTTAGACTGAAATAGAAATTAACATTTATCAGACGTATTAGCCCTCAATGAAAGGATGGAAGGATAAAGAATCAGAGTTGTCAAGATTATTTAGAGTTAGGGGCAACAAATTGGAAGAGAGAAACTTTATCTTTTGATTAGATATTCAGTCTCTAAATTTTATTTTGACTTCTATTTGGTCTCACTCATTATTCTCGATTTCATTCATTCATGATTATTGGTGGGTGTTAAGAGCCTGGAATAAATTTAATACCTAATTTAAATGTTTTGAAGTTTGATATCCTATGTTGTTATTTTAAAAGTGTGTGTGTGTGATTTTTAAGAATTGCAGTGATCATTTATAGGAAATGTTTTCAATATATGTGGCTCAGACAAATTTGTGAGGTTATTATTCATAAGTGCATTAGATTCACTCATGTATTTTTAGCTGAAAAAGTTACTCAATCATCACTTCTTGTCAAAATTATTATAATGCCATAATGATGTGCTGGAAAGGCTATAATTAAGAGTAAGTTAACAATGCCATCTGAAACTCAAAACTGAGAGATGATTATAATTTAACCCAATTACTCTATAGTAAATGATCTCAGTTTTTCAAGAACTTCTAAGTAAATTTTTATTATATTCTTACAAAATATGTGCAACCTAAAATAATTCTGATTAGCAAGCTCCTGAATAAAAGCATGTGTTAATTTGTCAAAAATCCCCATAAAACAAAAAACAAAACAGTCTGATTATTTCACTTATTAATAAAACTTTCTTAAAAATTCAAATTTAGTAATGTTTAAAAATGGGTGAAGCAAAACTGGGCATATTGAAATTATATCCAGTTTTCTCTGAATTGGTGACTGTTTCCATTTTGTTTTGTAAACTTGCAGGACTAGAGACTAGAAAATGCATATCTGTATTTTGCCAGGGGAAATTATCTTGTTTGGGAAATGTTTGCAAACCAGACAGAAGAAATTGAAGCATCTTTTACTTAGGGTAAAATCTCAAGCAAAAAAGTTAAGAAGATTATTTTATCTGTCAATTTCTGTTTCACAATAGTTTTTCTGTAAGTTGTTTTTAATAACCATATATTACATGTAGGCAACCTGCTCCTGTGCCTGAATCAATTGGGGTGGGGAAGATGTCAACAAGTCACCTGGTCTGAGTTACAGAAGATTTAAAATATATTTACTCTGTTGTTCTACACTTCAAGAAGTTAGCACGCGCTTTTCACCTTTCCAATAATCACCTAGTTACATTTTAACAATGCCTTTCTCCTTTGAGCACTTAGATACTAAGGATTACTCAATTTCTTTGAGATGATTGCTATTCAATCTGTCTGTGGTAAAAATGTATGTTTTTTCTTTTTATTATTTATTTCTAAGGTATGGATTTTATGAATCAAGACTTTTATAAAATAAGTAACTAGAGAAGCTTTTTCAAAGTCACACAGAGGCCAAAATTTTCCATTATTACACTCAATACACATAATACTATGGCTATGGCAATGGTTTACAGATCTCGCTTTGAGTAGTACTGCTTTAGTGACCTAGTACACTGTTTACTTTTTGATAAGGTTATGAGAAAGTGAATTAACTTAGTTTGATCTTGCCAATCTTTTCTCTTGAAAACATCATCCTAATTCATTGTCTATTATCTTTTGTTAAACAGAATTCCTAGACTGATTTTGGTTCTGCCTTAGTTTTTTCTTCTTTCATTTAAGTAAGACTTCTAACTCTTACTATGAATTTCATTCCTGTTTTTAGATCTCTGTGTCTTGCCTAGAACTGGAAAAATTCTGTTACGTTTGTCCATATGGGCATTTAATGACTCGGGTCATTGCCCTAACTTCCAAGTAGCTCCTTATGTAAATGTATTTCTGGTTCTCTTCTAGCCTTATATATAGCATGATGTTGTAATGTTTACTCTACCTCAAGGTTTCTTAAGAGTTTTCTAGACCTCTAGAGCATTAATCAATTTTCTTTAGAAGGTTCAGATACCTAATAAACTATATGCATTATTTTGTGCATTGCTGCATATGACATATTCAAAGTCTTTTTTGTTGTGTAAAAAGATATACTATTAAAAATTTTGAGGAAATATTACAGTGCTATCAGCCAATAAACTGTAATAGATTAAAAATTATAAACTTCTTCATAGGTAACTTGAAATCAAGGTGATAATAGAATAATTATTTATTTCCTTACCAATCATTGTTATAAAGTATTATTTTCGAGGACTTGTAAAAAAATAAATAATCCTAACTCTGGATATGTATACTCAAAGTATAGGCCAAGTGTAGCATAAAGAAAGAATCGATAACATTTGCATCACCATCTTAGTTTACACAATTGAGGATGAGCAATTGTCAAACTAAAGATTTAAAGGATATTATTGTAGATTCAGCATGATACTGTATGAAGCACTCAACTAACTGTTGATGGTTTGAAGCTGAAAACAGGGCCACAAACAAAGAAATTTGTTCAGTTAGTAGAAGCTGTAAACAAACGCAGAGAACATTCACAATAAGAAGCCTCCAGAAAGGTGTTCAGCCCTGCCTGAATCTTGATTTTAGCTGAGACCCATTTTAGACTTCTCACCTTCAAATTTTTAAGATAATAAATGTATTAGTCTGTTCTCATGCTGCTATGAAGACATACCCAAGACTGGGTAATTTATAAAGGAAAGAGGTTTATCTATGCAAATAAACTAGAAAATCTAGAAAAAATAGATAAATTCCTGGATACATACACTCTCCCATGACTGAACCAGAAAGAAGTTGAAGCCCTGAACAGACCAACAACAAGTTCTGAAATTGAAACAGTAATAAATAGCTTACCAACCAACAAAAACAACAACAACAACAATAAAAAATAGGACCTGATGGATTTACAGCTGAAGTCTACCAGAAGTACCAAGAGGAGATGATAACCTTTCTTCTGAAACTATTCCAAACAAGTGAAAGGAAGGGACTCCTCCCTAACTCATTCTATGAGGCCAGCATGATCTTGATACCAAAACTTGACAGAAATACAACACAAAAAGAAAAATTCAGGCCAATATCCCTGATTAACATCAATGCAAAGATTCTCAATAAAATACTGGCAAACTGAAGCAATGCATCAAAAAGCTTGTCAACCACAATCAAGTTGGCTTTATCCCCAGGATGCAAGGCTGGTTCAACATATGCAAATCAATAAATGTACTTCTTAATCACATAAAACAGATCTAAAGACAAAAAGCACATAATTATCTCAATAGATACAGAAAAGGTCTTCAATAAAATTCAACATCCCTTCATGTTAATAACTCTCAATAAACTAGGTTCTGAAGGAACATATCTCAAAATAATAAGAATCATTTATGACAAACCTACAGTCAGTATCATACTGAATGGGCAAAACCTGGAAGCATTGCCCTTGAAAACCAGCACAAGATGAGGTTGCCCTATCTCACCACTCATATTGACATAGTATTGGAAGTTCTGGCCAGGGCAATCAGACAACAGAAAGAAATAAAGGGTATTCAAATAGGAAGAGAGGAAGTCAAATTGTTTTTGTTTACAGATGATATGATCCTTTATCTAGATAACCCCATCATGTCAGTGCAAAAACATCTTAAGCTGATAAGCAACTTCAGCAGATCTCAGGATACAAAATCAATGTGCAAAAGTCACAAGCATTCCTATACACTAAGAATAGGCAAGCAGAGAATGAAATCATTAATGAATTCCCATTCACAATTGCTGTAAAGAGAATAAAAGTATTTAGAAATATGGCTCACATTGGAAGTGAAGGACCTCTCCAAGGAGAACTACAAACCACTGCTCAGGGAAATAAGGGAAGACACAAACAAATGGAAAAGGATTTTATTTTCATAAATAGGAGGAATCGATATAATAAAAATGGTCATACAGCCCAAAGTAATTTGTATATTCAGTACTATTCCCATTAAACTACCATTGACACTCCACAGAATTAGAAGGAACTATTTTAAAATTCATATGGAAACAAAAAAGAGCCTATATAGTCAAGGTAATCCTAAGCGAAAAGAGCAAAGCTGGAGGCATCACACTACTGGACTTCAAATTATACTGCAAGCCTACTGTAACCAAAACAGTATGGTACTGGTACCAAAACAAACATATAGACCAACGGAAGAGAATAAAGAAGTCAGAAATAAAATCACATATCTACAACCATCTGATCTTTAACAAACCTGACAAAAACAAGCAATGGGGAAATAATTTCCTATTTAATAAATGGTTCTTAGAGAACTGGCTAGCTAATGCAGAAAATTAAAACTGGACCCCTTCTTTGCATTTTATACAATAATTAAGTCATCATGAAATTAAATGTAAAACTTGAAACTATAAAAACCCTAGAAGAAAATCTAGGCAATACCATTCAGTACATAGGCACAGGCAAATATTTCACGAAGAAACCACCCAAAACAATTTCAGCAAAAGTCAAACTTGACAAATGGGATCTAATTAAACTAAAGAGCTTCTGTGCAGCAAAAGACACTATCATCAGAGTGAGCAGGCCACCTACAGAGTGGGAGAAAATTTTTGCAATCTATCCATCTGACAAAGGTCTAATACCCAGAATCTACAAGAAACTTAAACTTTCAATAAAAAAACAAACAACACCATCAGAAAATGAGCAAGGGACATGAACAGACACTTTCAAAAGAAAACATTCATGTTACCAACAAACATATAAAAATAAAAAACTCAACGTCATTGATCATTAGAGAAATGCAAATCAAAACCACAATGAGATATTATCTCACATCAGTCAGAATGGTGATTATTAAAGTTCGAGAAACAACAGATGCTGGTGAATTTGCAGAAAATAAGGAATGTGTTTACACTGTTGGTGAGAATGTAAATTAGCTCAACCATTGTGGAAGACAGCATGGTGATTTCTCAATGAGCTAGAACCAGAAATATCATTTGACCCAGTAATCCTATTACTGTATATATACCCAGAGGGATATAAATCATTCTGTTAAAGAAACATATATGCGTATATTCATTGAATCACCATTCACGACAGCAAAGACATGGGACCAACCCAAATGCCCACCAGTGATAGACAGAATAAAGAAAACACGGTACATATACACTATGAAATACTACACAGCCATAAAATGAATGAGATTATGTCTTTTGCAGGGACACTAATGGAACTAGAAGCCATTATCCTCAGCAAATTAACACAGGAATGGAAAACCAAACACCACATTTTCTCACTTATAAGCGGGAGCTGAACAATGAAAACACATGGACACAGGATGGGGAACAACACACACTGGCGCCTGTTGAGGGAAGAACACCATCAAGAAAAAGAGCTAATGCATGCTGGGTTTAATATCTAGGTGATGGGTTGGTAGGTGCAGCAGACTATCATGGCATGCATTTACCTATATAACAAACCTACACATCCTGAACATATAATTTGGAACTTAAAAAATTAAAATTAAGAAAAAAAAATTTTTGAAATAAATAGAAATACTATTCCGCCATAAGAAAGAATGAAATCCTCTCATTAATGGCAACATGAATGGAACTAGGTAATACTGTGTTAAGTGAAATATACCAGGAATAGAAAGCAAAACACTACATGTTTTCACTCTTAGGTTAAAACTACAAAAAGTTGTTGATTACACAGAAGTAAGAAATAGAACTAGAGACTGAGAAGGACAGGAGGAAGGGAGGGGATAATGAGAGATTTGTTAAAGGATACAGCATATAGCCATATAGGCAGAATATATTCTTGTTTTCTATATACCACTATAGGATGGCAATAGTCAAAATAATACATGGTTTCAAAATCTAGAAGAGGGATATTGAATATTTCCAACAAAAAGAAATGATAAAATATTTGAGATAGTGTAAATGCTAACTACCTGATCTTAATACTATACAGTACATTTATCAAAACATCACTATGTCCACCATAAATATGTACAATTATTACATGTCAATTAATTTTTTTTTAATTTAAAAACAAAGAGAGAAAAGAGGTTTAATTGACTCACAGTTCTGTATGGGGTAGAAAGCCTCAGGAAACTTACAATCATGGCAAAGCCACCTCTTCACTTGGTGGCAGGAGAGAGAATGAATGATGAGTGAAGGGGGAAGCACCTTATAAAACCATCAACTCTCACGAGAACTCACTCACAATCAGGAGAACAGCATGGGTGAAACTGCCCCCATGATTCAATTATCTTCACTTGGTCCCACCCTTGACACGTGGGGATTATCACAATTCAAGGTGAGAGTTGGGTGGGGACACAGAGACAAACCATATCAGTAAATTTTTGTTGTTTTAAGCCATTAAGTTTGTGGCAATTTCTAGTGGGCAAAGGATATGAACAGGCACTTTTCAAAAGAAGACTTTATGCAGTAAACAAACATATGAAAAAATGCTCATCATCACTGGTCATTAGAGAAATACAAATCAAAACCACAGTGAGATACCATCTCACGCCAGTTAGAATGGTGATCATTAAAAAATCTGGAGACAACAGATGCTGGAGAGGATGTGGAGAAATAGGAACGCTTTTATACTGTTGGTGGGAGAGTAAATCAGTTCAACTATTGTGGAAGACGGTGTGGCGATTCCTCAAGGATCTAGAATCAGCAATACCATTTGACCCAGCAATCCCATTACTGGGTAGACACCCAAAGGATTATAAATCATTCTCTTATAAAGACACATGCACAGGTATGTTTATTGTGGCACTGTTCACAATAGCAAAGACTTGGAACCAACCCAAATGCCCATCAGTGATAGACTGGATAAAGAAAATGTGGCATGTATACACCATGGAATATTATATATCCATTAAAAAGGATGAGTTCACGTTTTTTGCAGGAACATGGATGAAGCTGGAAACCATCATTCACAGCAAACTGACACAAGAACAAAAAATCAAACACAGCATGTTCTCACTCATAAGTAGGTGTTGAACAATGAGAACACATGGACACAGGGAGGGGAACATCACACACCAGGGCCTGTCCAGGGGTGGGGTGATAGGGGAGGGATATCAGGGGGTGAGGGGATTGGGGAGGGGATAACATTAGGATAAATACCTAATGTAGATGACAGGGTGATGGATGCAGCAAACCACCATGGCATGTGTATACCTATGTAACAAACCTGCATGTTCTGCACATGTACCCCAGAACTTAAAAATATAGTAAAAAATAAATGATGCCCCCCAAAAAAAATCAGTATGCCACTTGGCACTCATAGGCTAAAATAACGTCAATGCCTAAAATGTTGTAGAATATATTTGACATTACCATCAAAAGTGAATGTTGGCAGTTTCTTACCAACATTGGTAGTATCTTAATCCAAAGATACTTGGATTAAGTATCTTTGCTTAATCCAAGTTTCTAAAACAAATGAATTAGCTGTTAAAGATATCTTCAATGAGAACACATAGACACAGGGAGGGGAACATCACACACTAGGATCTGTTGAGGGGTGGGGGGCTAGGGGAGTGATAGCACAGGGTAGGGATGTTGGGGAGGAATAACATTAGGAGAAATACCTAATATAAGTGATGGGGGGATGGAGGCAGCAAGCTACCGTGGCATGTGTGTACCTATGTAACAATCCTGCTAGATCTGCACATGTACCCCAGAACTTAAAGTATAATAATAAAAAAAAGTTAAAATTTCTCAAGCTGGGTGAAAAACGTTAACCTACATATCCAATAACCTCAACAAACTCCAAGCAGGATGACAGCCAGATATATTATAATAAAAATGCTGAAAAATAAGTCCGGGTGAGAACCCTGAAAGCAGCAAAAGTAAAATGACTTGTAATGGACAATGGACTCTGAATCATTTTTCTACTGCTGGTGTAAAAAACTTTTATTTCAAACATTATTTCTTTTAATAGTTTGTTTATTTCTCTATTCTCCCCTTCTTGTGTTCCCATTTCTCATAGTTGGTGTGCTTAATGGTATCCCACATTTCTCTGAAGCTCTGTTCATTTTTCTTCATTCTTTTTTCTTTCTATTCTTAATTGGATCTATCTTAAGTTAGCTGATTTTCTTCCTGTAAGTCCATATCTGTTGTTTAGCATGTCTAGTAAATAATGCATTTTAGTTTTTAGACTTTTTGACTCTTGAATATCTAGTTGGCTTTTTTTTTTTTGATAGTATCTTTTCTTTCCTGTTTTTAAAGAGTTATGGTCTCAGCTATGTTGCCCAGGATGGACTCAGATCTGGGGCAAGCAATCCTACCACCTCAGCCTTCTGAGAAACTAAGACTACATGCCAGGTGAATGCCATTGTGCCCACCATCTGTTACTTTTTAATAATTTCTATCTCCTTATTGATATTCTAGTTTGATGAGCCATTATAATCATACTTTAAGTATGGTTTACTTTAATTTTTGACCATATTGGCTTAAATTTTTTGATTATAATGGCTGCTTTGAAGCCTTTGTCTGCAAAGTCTGGCATTTTGGCTTCGCACACAGGCAGTGTCTGCTCTTTTGAGTTGACTTATTTTCTTTCCTGTGCATGGGTAACCCTTTATTTATTTTTGTTGAATACTGGGCATTTTTGATAATATATTGGAGCAATTGTGGATACTTATCCTCTCTACTTTTCTTGAGCTTGTTGTTGCTTGCCTATTTATTTGTTTAGTGGCTTGGCTCTATTATGTTAGTGAGATCTTTTTATTGCAGCATGAAGCCTCTGTAGTTGCTTCTTAGATGCTGCCTTCAGTCCAAACCTGAAACAACAGTGTATTTATCAGGAATTTTTTTTACTGTCTCTTTCCATAATCTTTCTGTCTAACTTCATTAGCATCACGACTCAGTTGTTTGTCTCCACTAATTGTTGGATAATTGCTCTATTATTTTTGTTAGTGCCCTCAGGCACAAATTTCTCCACAGTGATTCAATTAAAGTTGGGCCACTTTGAGGGGTGAGTTTTGAGATTAGTCTTTGAGATGTATCCTAACCCCAGGAGGGCTCTTTCCATCTCTTTCTCTCCTTGATTCTCTCTGCTAAACTAGCTGGCTTTTGGTTTAGCTTGTTGCTCTCCTGGAGCTACCAGCTTCCTCTTAATTCTTACTCCCCCAAATACCCATTGTTTTTCAGTATACTTTTAGACTTGAAATTATCCACACTCTATTCCAAATAAAACTGATTCAAAACTATTTTTATTGTCTGCCTCTCAATTTGAGCAATCACTGGCCCCAGATTCAGAGATGGAAGACATAACAAGGTTCTGCTTTTACCTGTGTGGCACCTCTCATTTTTGAGCAGGATGTGAACTTGGAGTAGGAGCTTCCAGTCTTATTTGCTTGCTACACTCAGTATGGAAGACATGTTCTATGAGGAAATTGAAGTTAGCATAAGAAACAGACAAGTATCCTTGAGACTGAGATTGTGCAAGGTCTATGCCAGGTAGAGAAAAGGAGTTTTCAACCTCTGAGCTTTCCTTGTCTAGAATTTAGTATCTGCAACATGGAGTCATGAAGGATGAGAAATTCCAGTGGTATGATACTCCTAGGGAGATGCTAAGGAAAGAATGTACCCATTTTGACTTGAGGCTGGGAGAAGGGGTACACATCTCTTGGACACATCTGCCAAAATGGACCTTCTATCATCCTGAGCTGGAAGTTGGGGAGCATAAAAGGAGTAGATTGTGGCTCAAGTATTACAACCTTTCACTGTTTTTGCTGATATTTAGTATATGTTTTTTAAATCAGTGTTTTCTCTTTTGTTATATGTCCTTAGGACAATTTCCAGATATTTTAAATGATTGTGTCTTTTAAAAAATAAATTTCACTCATTAATATTGTTTCACTGGGGAATGAATCTGTGGAGTTTATCATCACCACTACAGAAATAAATTTGAATTATTAATTATCTTAAATCAGATTTCCCTTCAAATTGTAGATTAATAGTCTCTTTGAGAAAGTTGAGAGTAGGTGATAAAGGTTTGGGGTCGGAAGAGAGCTCAGAAATAGAATGTCAGTATTTAACTAATTCTGTATGTAAAACCAGTAAAGTCACTTGGTATGTCTAATCAAAGTAATTTAAGAGATCAGAAAAAAATAGAAAGACATGTGTATAACTAAGATCCTTCTTAAGATAACTTTTATTTCAGTGTAGTTCTGATAGGCCTGGATGATAGCAAAATATGTAGGGTTTTTTGTTGTTTGTTTTTTGTTGTTCTTTTTGTTTTTTTAAGCTTACCTCTATATTTTCATGAAGAATCAGATTTTATAATTTTTGTCTTAGAAGACCAATGAAAAGTTGATCTGTCCTTAAGTTACAGCCCCTGAAAGATACATTAAAGCCTCTAGAAAAAATGTGAAATGTTTACATTTCCCATAGCATGTGGTAACTTCCTAAATTTGAATGGCTGACCATATTGATCAATCAACCAAACAAGAAAACCCCAAAACAAAACAAACATAAATAAATCAATGATGAGAACAAACAAAACCACTTCTAGACATCACCTAAGAGTAACTAAGCAACAGAGAACAGAGATTTTAAGTCATAGACAAGCAGGAAAAGAAACATCTGGAGAGTCAGCTCCAGTACTTGTTTTCTGTTTTTAATTTTTTAACTTATTTTTTATTTTCTTTTTTTTCAGAGATGAGGTCTTGCTATGCTTCCCAGGCTGTTCTCAAACTCCTGGCCTAAAGCAATCCCCTCGCTTGGCTTCCCAAAGTGCTGAGATCACAGGTGTGAGCCACTGTGCCACTGTGTGCCACTTAATTCTTAAACAGAGAATTAAGTAGACAACCATAGAAAAGAAGATTGGGGAATAAGGGCGTAGGAATTACAATATAGAAGAATCTATAGGAAAGAAAAATCTTTCCTACTTCCCACCCAAATAAATAAATAAATATATATATATATTTATTTTATATATATAAATATATATATTTATTATATATATATATTTATTTTATATATATATATATATATATATCACAGTGGGACAAAATACAGAGGAAAAATGTAATCACATAATTTTTAAAATGAGAGATTTTTCTGCAGTTTATCTATGTTTTATTTCAATGGATCTTTCTATAGAAAATAATGCTAGATTTTGACAGTGAATAAAGTATTTATTGTAGTTTAGATTTTAAATGCAAGTTTTATTGTTACATAAATGTGTTATAAGTATATATCATATTTCATAACCCAATTTTGTTTCCTGAGTGAAAATATTCCAAATATTTAATAAACATACCAGAAATATTTTCTTGCCAAAGTTTCTATCAACATTCTTCTTTTGGTACTATTTTCATCTTCCTCTTTTTTTTTTTTTTGTCTTCGAAAATCACTGTAACTGTTCATGGAACTACATAATTAGGGAAGACATTTATAAAAGCTATCATAGTATTTGTTTTAACATTTTCAATTCCTCAAAATCTTTTGAAATAAGTCAGCATGTCTAGTAACTAGAAGAAGCCACTTAATAATCAGATTAAGTGATTATTCACTTTAGAAAAATGAATTATTTGACAAGATGAAAAATGAAAGCAGCTATATTTAGGTTTAATTTACTCAATTTTGTTGCATGCCTATGGAGCAGCAAAGACAAATTACAATTTCTAATAAATGGTTGAAATGTTTAGCATTTTCAAGAAACTATAACTAAGTAATTCTGTGCACTGCATGAATATATATTGAGAAGGCAGGTGTTGCGTGGGCAGTGAGTGAGCCATAGAAAGTGTGTGAATGTGTGTGTGTATATGAGAAACAAAGAGAGAAGAATTAATGTCAATGTCTATCCTATATTATAATATTTAAAAAAGGTAACTTTATTTAAATATATGTTTATAACTGAAATGACTTTTATGTTTTATTCATGCCAGAATCATCTTTATAGAATATTAAAATAATACCTGTCTTAAAAAATGAAAATACATTCAATAATTATGCCCAATTTATTTCTGTGATCATATCAACATTTTGCGAGATGAAATATTTGGTAAATTACATTAGAAGAATCACATCAACTGAAAATAAATGATTTCCTACTAACTGGCCAATGTTTAACAAAGGATTAATGACTGCAAATAATTCTGGATTTGTCATTATGAAAAATATAACTATATTTTTGGACTATACCTCCTAAACTCTTCACACATACCATCTAGTCAAAGAGTTGTTGCATTAAAGACAAAACAACAAAGGAACATTTTTACATTCTAGTCTATGTTTATTTGTTAAATAAATTACTACGGAGTCACAATATGGTTATTGAATTGTGTAGTTTATTCCTAAAAATTAATTGATCTAAGATGACTAAATCCTAATTGAATAAAATTTGTTTTCCCATTGCTATAGGCAAATTGCATATTAATCTGTACGCACAAGGTATTCATAACCAGTTATAAGGTTCTCTAGTATCTAGTATGACCCCAAATTTGTTTAAACATATTTCTGTTTATTTTAAGTATGGGATAATCAATAGAATTGGAGAAAGAGAGAGAGATAAGCACAGGTTATATCCTGTATCTTGGGTAATGTTTTACTTGCATGCTTAAAGGAAATTTATGCAAACAGTTTTAGTTGAAATATCTGAATGGTACCTTTAGTATTATTTTTATAGTAAGCTATTATGTATTTTACAAATATCCAATATCTTATTTATATTGCTCTCATACTCAGAAAAGAACAATGATTATAACACAATAAAAAAGCCATAAAATGATTAATGAAGGACAAAGAAAAATGATTTAGCTTCAAAAGATATATATGTTTAATGTAATTATCATCATTTTACCCTAAATAGCATCTTCTCTCTCTCTCCCTCTCCAATCTCTCTCTCTCTCTCTCTTTCACTATCAACTTCAATTTAGAAAGAGTGGCATGCCATGATTTAAACTTTACACAATGGCTATAACTACAGTTTGGCAGTTTGGAGAATGGATTAAATAGAGACCCAGAAACCCTTATAAGAGAATGTAACAAGAATCCAAGTAGGAAATGATAGTGGCCTAATTTTGAAAATTGTTAGTAGAGATGGAGAGATGTACCATAGGTGGTTTTAGGAGTTATTTAGAAGAAATTATAGATAGAAAATTATGATTATACAGCTTCAGAATATAAAGAAGAAAGAAAATGCATTGCTATAGTTTCTTACTTAGGAACAAAGAGAAAATGGTACAATTTACTGAGACAGGAAACAGTGATCAAAGTTAGAAAGTAAGGTCACCTTTGAAAATTTAACTGTGAAGTTTCTACAGTTGAAATAGGACAGATATTCAGGATAAATTTACGTGTACAGGTTTTATTTGAAAGTCATCAACATATGATGTATTTTAATTATCCTAGGTAGTAAACAGAATGAACCTGACAAAATGTGTAGAGTGATCAGAAAAAAAAAAGAGTCAGAAACAGACTCTGCAAAAGCAAACCAATGAATAATAGAAAGAATACATAGGTATCAAAGTGACTAATGTCACAATAAACAGAAGTAGCCAACTTCACTTTTTCCATACTAAATTTGTATAGTATTTCCATTTCAATGCTAGAGCAGATTGACATTAATACAAGCACTGGATATGAAGATTGGTTTAATAACAATGATATGAACTGAATTGCACTCCTCCCCCAAATTTAAATGTGGAAACCATAATTTACTATGTGACTATATTTGGAGATAGGGCCTTTAAAGAGGAAATTATGGTTAAATAGATCATAAGGGTGACCTCATACCATTAAATATGAGAGACTCTAATCTGATATAGCTAGGATCAGATATGAGATCCATTATGAGAAAAAGACACTAGGAATCTCTCTCATTCTGCACGTGCACAGAGGAAAGGACATATGAGATCACAGCCAGAAGGTGCCATCTTCAAGCCAGGAAGCGAGGCTTTAATGAAAACCAACACTAATAGCACTCTGATCGCGTACTCACAGCCTCAAAAATGACGAGAAAATAAATTTCTGTTGTTTAAGACACCCAGACTCTGGTATGTTGTTATGATCACCCTAGCAGACTAGATTTTGATACCAAGAAGTAGGGTGCTACTATAACAAATACTAAAAAATATGGAAGTAGCTTTGGACCTAGGTGATGGTTGGAGGTGGAAGAGTTTTGAAGTGCGTGCTAAGAAAGCTTAGATTGTCTTGACGGGGCTCTTGGTAGAAATATATGAATACTAAAAGTGATTCTGGTGAGGTCTCAGACAAAAATGAGGTACTTGTTATTGAAAACTGGATGAAAGATATCTTAGTTTATTTTCTGTTGCAACAGCAGAATACCATAAACTGAGTAATTTATAAAGAAAAGAAATACATTTCTTGCAGTTCTGAAGGCTGGAAAGCCCAAGAGCATGGCACTAGCATATCATGAGGGCTTCCTTGCTATGTTATCTCATGGTGGAAGAGCAGAAAGGCAAGCAGAGCATGTGGAAAAGACCTCAAGAGTAAGTTAAGTTTGCTTTTATAACAATCTGCTATCTTGAGAACTAACTCATTATTGTGAGAACTAGTTCTCCCCTGCAAAAACTAACTCACTCCCACAATAGTGACATGAATAAATTGATCAGGGCTCTACCTTTAATGACCTAGTCAACTTTTAAAGGCCCCACCTATTAATACTGCTACATTGACAGTTAAATTTCCAACACATGAACTTTAGGGGGATACATTCAAATCATAATCAAAGGTGATTCTTGATATAAAGTTGTAATAAACTTAGCTGGTTCTAGTGCTTTTTGGAAAGTATATTTGCAAATAAAGACATTGGATATTTAGCTAAGGAGATTTTGTAAGCTTCTAAGTGTTAAATAATGAGCCTGTCTTCTTATTGTTTATAATAAAGTGTGAGAGCAGGGAGATACATTGAATGAATTGATCAAAAAAGAATATTAGAATTTAAAAACTACTGTCTATCTTAATTGCAAAAAAAAGTGAAAAAGCTTGTTCTAGAGAGAACATCAAGGGTGTTTCTGGACAATTACTTCATAAAGAGATCAAATATCTAGTTAATCAGCCACCTCAGCAGAAACCAGGAGTACAGAGAGGAATATGCAAACAGAAACACTGCCAGACTTGACCAAAGCGAATAGAGATTGGATAAAATAAATAAGGGTTTTCTAACTTCTGGGATTCTACAAGACAGGATGATACAGCTCTTTGGCTGTGAATTTACTTCAGCCTTCAAGAAACAGGAAGAATTACCCTAAAGATGGCTCAGAAATAGTCAAGGAAGAGACTCCCCCAACAGGGCCAGAAGACAAAATTGTGTCCTTGTTTTCAGAGGGTAGGGCCATCTCCTGTTTCAATGGGTCAGGCTGTCTTTGCTCAGAGATTCAGAGATGGGAGTCTCTGCATAAAGCTGTGGGTATGAGGCCACCACAAAGAGCCAAGGGGATGGAGCCACCATCCTGAGCTGACAGGCAGGGCCACTTAAGGAAACAGGCATGATACTACCTCTCTAGGGCACCAAGAAGGCAGAGCATCTAGCCAAAGAGGATAATTCCCAATCTTTAAGACCTAATGGAATTTTCCCTGCTAGGTGGTGAGTTTGCTTGGGACCACAGCATCTCCTTTTCAAAATGGGAATGTCCGTCCTATGCTTGTCCCACCATTGTGTTTTAGAAGCACTTAATTTGTCTGGTTTTGCAGCTTCACATCTGGAGAGGAATTTTGTCTCAACATGAATCTTACCCAAGTCTGATTTTGATGATACTTATTTTTTAAATTTTTACTTGTTTAAATTCTTATTATTTTCAATTTTTAATTTATGTGGGTACATAGCAAGTACATGTATTTATGACATACATGAGCATTTTGATACAGGCATGCAGTGCATAATAATCATATCAAGGTAAATGAGGTATTCATAACTTCAAGCATTTATCTTTTGTGTTATAGACAATCTAATATACTGTTTTAGTTATTCTAAAATATACAATTAAATTATTACTGACTATAGCAACTCTGTTGTACTATCAAATACTAGGTTTTATTCATCCTTTTTATTTTTTTGTACCTATTGACCATCCCTGCCTTTCACACACCCACTCAATACCCTTCCATCCACTCTCCATCTCTAGGAGTTCTGTTGTTTTGTTATTTAGATCCCACAAAAAAGTGGGAACATGCAATGTTTGTCTTTCTGTTCCTGGCTTATTTCACTTAACATGATAATCTCCAGTTCAATCTATGTTGTTATAAATGATAAGATATTCTTTTTATGGCTGAATAGTACTCCATTATATATAAGCATCACATTTTCTTTATCTATTCATCTGTTGAACGTGCATAGGTTGCTTCCAAATCTTGGCTATTATGAACAGAGATGTAACAAACATGCTTACCATTTGTATATCTTCTTGGGAGATAGGTCTTCAAATATTTTGCCAATTTTTAAATCAGAATTATTAGATTTTTTTCCTATTATTTCATATTCCAACAATTCCAGAGTTGTTTGAGCTCTTTATATATTCTGGTTATTACTCCTTTTTCAGATGGATGGTTTGCAAACATTTTCTTCCATTCTGTGGATTGTCTTGAGTTTGTTTATTGTTTCCTTTGCTGTTCACAAGCTTTTTAACTTGATGTGAACCCACTTGCCCATTTTTACTTGATTGCCTGTGTTTGTGGTGTATTAATTAAGAAACTTTGCCCAGACCAGTATTCTGAAGATTTTCCCCAGTGTAATAGTTTCATAGTTTATAGTAGTTTCATACTTTGAGGTCTTAGATTTAAGTCGGTAATCCATTTTGATTTTATTTTCTTGTCTCCTCTCTTTTAGGAAAGAGAGATGTGTCTTTTCTCAAATGTGTGTTCTTGGCATGTTTGTTAAAAGTGAACTCACTGTAGGTTTGTGGATTTGTTTCTGTGTTCTCTATTCTGTTCTCTTAGTCTATGTGTCTGATTTTATGCCACTACCATGCTGTTTTTGGTTATTTTAGCTCTGTAGTACAATCTGAAATCAGGTAATGTGATTCTTTCAGTTTTCCTTGTTTGTTTGTTGTTGTTGTTGTTTAGGATAGCTTTGGCTATTCTGGGTCTTTTGGGGTTCCACAAATTTTTAGATTGTTTCTTCTATTTCTGTAAAGAATGTCCTTAATATTTTGACAAGAATTGCACTGAATCAGTATATTACTTTGTATTGAATCTGTATGAATGTTTAACAATAGTGATTCTTTTAATCCATTAACATGAAATATCTTTCCATTTTTTGGTGTCCTATTCCATTTATTTCATCAGTGTTTTGTAGTTTTTATTGTAGAGATATTTCACTCCTTAAGTTTATACTTAGGTATTTAATATTATTTATGGCTATTGTAGATGGGATTACTTTTTATTTATTTTTCAGATTGTTCACTGTTAGTATACAGAAATGCTACTGATTTTTGTATGTTAATTTTGTTTCCTGCAACTTTACTGAATTTGGTCAGAAATTGTACCATTTTTTGTGGAGTCCTTAGGTTTTTCCAAGTATAGGATCATATCAACTACAAACAAGCATAATTTTGACTTCTTCATTTAACTTTGGGTGTCCTTTATTTTTTCCTCTTGTCTGATTGCTCTTAGGTCTTCCAGTACTATGTTGAGTATCAGTGGTGAAAGTGGGCATCATTGTTGTTTCAGATCTTAGAGGAAAGGCTTTCAGATTTTCCCCATTTAGTATGATACTAATGTGAGTCTACCATATAGGATTTTTATTATTTTGAGGTTTGTTCCTTCTATACCTAGTTTTGTTTTTTTGGTTTTTTTTTTTTGAAGATATAATTATCATGAAGGAATATTGAATTTTATCAAATGCATTTTCAGCATCAGTTGAACTTATCATAGAGATTGTGTCCTTCATTCTGTTGATATGATGTATTGCATCAATTGATTTGCATATGTTGACCCATCTTTGCATCCCTGAGATAAATCTCGATTGGTTTTGATGAATTTGCTTTCTAATTTATTGTTCTATTTAGTTTACTGGTATCTTATTGAGGATTTTTGCGTCAATATTCAATGGATATGTTGACCTATAATTTTTTTAATATGTATTTGTCTAGTTTTGGTATTAGGTTAGTACTGGTCTTGTAGAATGAATTTAAAAGTCTTTTCTCAACCTGCATTTTTTAGAATAGTATGAATAGGATTGGTATTAGTTCTTTCTCTTTACCTTTTGTTGTTGTTGTTGTTGTTTTTAAAGACAATTTTTTGTTTTCCTTTAGTTTCTGCTTTTTTTTTTTAACTTTCAAATTCAGTGGCACATATGCATGCTTGTTATATAGGTAAATTAGGTGTTAGGAAGGTTAGAAGTACAGATATTTCACCATATAGGTAATAAGAATAGTATCTGATAGGCAGTTTATTGATCCTCACCTTCGTCCTTCCCTCTACCCTAAAGTAAGTCCTGGTGTCTGTTATTCTCTTCTTTGTGTCCATAGATACTCAATTTTTAGCTTTTACATATAAGTAAGAATATGTGATATTTGGTTTTCTGTAAGTTCATTTAGGATAATGGTCTCTAGCTCCTTCCATGTTGCTGCAAAGAATGTGATCTTATTATTTTTATTGTTGCATAGTATTCCAAGGTTTATATGTTCCACATTTTCTATATCCAGTCTACCATTGATGGGCATTTAGGGTTATTACATATGTTTGCTATTGTGAATATTGCTGCAATGAACATTCATTTCTATGTGTCTTTATGGCAAAATGATATATATTTTTGCCTATATACCCAATAATGGGATTGCTGTGTAGAATGGCAATTTCTACTTTGACATCTTTCAGCAACTGCTGAACTGCTTTTTACAGTGGCTGAACTAATTTATATTCCCACTAACATTGTATAAGCATTCTTTCTTCTCCACAACACACCAGCATCTGTTATTTTTTGACTTTTTATTAATAGTCATTCTGATCATTAAGAGATAGTATCTCATTACAGTTTTGATTTGCATTTCTCTTATGATTAGTGGTACTATTTTTTCATATGTTTATTGGTTGCAGGTATGTCTTCTTTTGAATATTATCTGTTCATATCCTTTGCTCACTTCATATTGGGGTTGTTTAGTTTTTGCATGCAAATTTAAGTTCTTTATAGATTCTATATGTTAGACCTTTATCAGATAAATAGTTTGCAAATACTTTCTCCCATTCTCTATAATTTCTGTTTAGTCTGTTGACGTTTCCTCACTTTGCAGTAGGTCCCATTTAAAATTTTTGTTTTTACTGCAATTGCTTTTGGTGTTTTGGCATGAAATCTTTGCCAGATCCTATATCCAGATAGTATTTCCTAGGTTACTCTCCAGGGTTTTTATAGTTTTAGGTTTTACATTTAAGTATTTAATCCATCTTGAGTTGATATTTGTATGTGGTATAAAAAAGGGTCCCAGTTTCAGTCTTCTTCATATAGCTATCCAGTTATCCCTTAGTTCTTCTTAAAGTTTGATAGATTTCAACAGTGAAGCAATCAGGTCCTCAGCTTTTTATTAATGGGAGACATTTTACTATAGCTTGTTACTAAGATTGATAGATTTCAACAGTGAAGCAATCAGGTCCTCAGCTTTTTATTAATGGGAGACATTTTACTAAGCTTGTTACTTGTTATTGACTTGCTCAGGTTTTCAGTTTCTTCATATTTCAATCTTGGTAGGCTGAAATATGAATGTTGTATGTATCTAGGAATTTATCTATTTCCTCTACATTTTCCAACTTATTGGCATATATTATATTTGCCCATTGTAGCTACTAATAATCCTTTGAATTTCTGTAGTCTCTTTCATCTGTAATTTTATTTATTTATTTATTCTTTATTAATCTGACTAAATGTTTATTTTATCTTTTCAAAAGATAATTTTTTGTTTATTGATCTTTCTATTGTTTTCTTCATTTCAAATTAATTTATTTCTGCTCTGCTATTTATTATTTATTTCCTTCTACTAATTTTGGGTTTGGTTTCCCCTTGCTTTTCTAATTCTTTAAGATACATTCTTAGACTATTCATTTGAAATTTTTCTTCTTTTTTGATGTAGCCACCTCTAGCTAATTAATTTCTCTTGATAATGCTTTTTCTGTATTCCACAGTTTTTATTACATTATGTTTTTGTTATTATTTGTTTCCAGAAATTTTTCAATTTCCTTTTTAATTTATTCATTTACCTACTGGACATTCAGCAGCATACTGATTAATTTCCATCTATGTATATAGCTTCCAAAGTTCCTCTTCTTATTGATTTCTCATTTTATTTCACTGTGGTTAGAGAAGATGCTTGATGTTATTTCAGTTTTTTTCAATGTGTTAACACTTGTTTTATGATCTAACATATGGTCTATCCTTGAGAGTAATCAATCTGCTAAGAAGAAAAATATTTATTCTGTAGCCTTTGGATGAAATGTTCTGTAAACATCTAATAGGTCCCTTTGTTCTATAGTGCAGATTAAGTCTGCTGTTTGTTTGTTGATTTTCCGTCTCAATAATCTGCCCAATGCTGAAAGTGGGATGTTGAAGTCTCCAGCTGTTATTTTACTGAGGTCTGTCTATCTTTTAGCTCTAGTGATGTTTACTTTATATATCTGGGTGATCAAGTGTGGGGTGCATATATATTTACGATTGTTATAACCTTTTGCTGAATTGACCACTTTATCATTATATAATAATCTTTATCTCTTCTTACAGTCTTTGTCTTGAAATCTATTTTGTGGAAGTATAGCTACTCCTACTCATTTTTGGTTTCTTGTTTTCATCCCTTTATTCCATTCTATGTGTTTCTTTATAGATACAGTATGTTTTTTATAGGCAACAGATCATTGAGTCTTGTTTTTTCAGCCATTCAGCCACTCTACATCTTTTGATTGGAAAGTTTAACTCATTTACATTCAATGTTATTATTGATAAATAGGGTCTTACACTTGCTATTTGTTTTCTGATTACTTTGCAATCTTTTCTTCCTTCTTTCTATCATTCTTGTATTCTTTTTAGTGAAGGTTATTTTCTCTAGTGGTAGAATTTAATTTCTCCCTTTTATTTTTTTGTTTATTAGTTGTATGTTTTTCAATTTGAGGTTACCATGAGGCTTGCAGATATTATCTTATAACCTGCTATTTTAAACTGATGACAACTTAACACTAATTGCATAAAGAAACAAACTCACAAAAAGAAAACTAGTAAAAACTTTCTGTTTTAACATCATTCCCTCATTTTTTAACTTTTTCTTGTTTCTCTTTATGTCTTATTACACTGCATATGTCTTGAAAAGTTGTTGTACTCATTTACTTTTGATTGGTTCCTCATTTAGTGTTTCTACTTAAGACAATAGTAATTTATATATCACATAGTGTTATAATATTCTGTATTTTTCTATGTGCTTACTTTTATCAGTGAATTTTGTACCTCTAGATGATTTCTTCAGGTTCATTAACATCTTTCTTTGAGACTGATGAACTCTCTTTAGCATTTTTTGTAGAACAAGTCTGGTGTTGAGATACTTTGGCTTCTTTTTTTCTCTGGGAAGTTCTTCATTTCTCCTTCATGTTGAAAATATACTTTTTCCTGATATACTATTCTAGAGTAAAAACCTTTTTCCTTCCATGCTTTAAATATGTCATGCCACTCTCTCTTTGCCTGTAAGGTTTCCACTGAAACATCTGCTGCCAGGCCTGTTGAAGCTCCATGTTATGTTGTTACTTTTCTCTTGCTATTTTTGGTCCCTTTATTTATCCTTGACTTCTGGGAATTTATTTATTAAATGTCTTGATGTAGTTTGAAGTTTTCTTAGGGTTAAATCTGCTTAGTGTTCTACAACCTTCTTGTACTTGAAAAAAATATGTATATATGTAGATATTTCCTTTGAATGAAGCTTGAATAAACTTTCTACCCAGTCTCTTTTTCTGCCTTCTCTTTCTGGTCAATAACTCTTAGATTTGCCCTTTTTCGCTATTTTCTAGATGTTATAGTATGCTTCATTCTTTTATCTTTGATGTCCTGTGGCTGTGTATTTTCAAATAGCCTGTCTTCAACTCAGGCTTATTAATTATTTCTTCTGTTTGATCAATTCTGCTATTAAGAAACTCTGATGCATTCTTCATTATGTCAATTGCATTTTTCAACTCTAGCATTTATGCCTGATTCTTCTTAAGTATTTTAATCTGTTTGTTAAATTCATCAGTTAGATCTGAATTTCTTCTCCATGTTATTGATATGGTTTGGCTGTGTCCCCACCCAAATCTCACTTTGAATTATAATAATCCCTGTGTGTCAAGGGCAGGGCCAGTAGGAGATAATTGAATTATGAAAGTGGTTTCTCTTATACTGTTCTTATGATATTGAATAAGTCTCACAAGATCTGATGGTTTTATAAATGAGAGTTTTTCTGAATAGCTCTCTTGCATGCCACCATGTAAGATGTAACTTTGCTTCCCATTCATCTTCTGCCATGATTGTGAGGCCTCCCCAGCCACGTGGAATTGTGAGTTAAATTAAACCTCTTTCCTTTATAAATTGCCCAGTTTTAGGTATGTCTTTATCAGCAGTGTGAGAACAGACTAATACAGTAAATTGGTATTGGGTAGTGGGGTGCTGCTGTAAATATATGCCAAAATGTGGGAACAGCTTTGGAACTGGAAAACAGGCAGAGTTTGGAACAGTTTGGAGAGTCTAGAAGAAGAAAGAAAGATGTGGGGAAGTTGGAACTTCCTAGATACTTGTTGAATGGCTTTGACCAAAATGCTAATTGTGATATGGACAATAAGATCCAGGCTGAGGTGATCTCAGATGAAGATGAGGAATTTGTTGGTAACTGGAGCAAAGGTGATTTTTATTATGATAAACTAAAAAGATTGGTGGCATTTTGCCCTGTCCTAGAGATTTGGTGAATTTGAAATTGAGAGATATAATTTATGGCACCTGGCTGAAGAAATTTTAAGCATAAAAACATTCCAGATGTTACTTGAGTGATGTTAAAATGATTCAGCTTTATATATTCACAAAGATGTGGTTTGGAATTTGAACTTGTGTTTAAAAGGGAAGCAGAGCATAAAAGTTCAAAAAAATTGTAGCCTGACGATACAAGAGAAAAGAAAAATCCATTTTCTGAGGAGAAATTCAAGCCATCTGCAGAAATTTGCATGAGTAATGAACAGCCAAATGTTAATCGTGAAGAAAATGGGGAAAATATCTCCAGGGCATCTCAGACACCTTTGCAGCAGCCCCTCCCATCACAGACTCAGAATCCTAGAAGAAAAAACAAATGATTTTTGGGCCAGGCCCAGACCCCCCCATTGTGTGAAGCCCAGGGACTTGGTGCCCTGAATCCCAGCTGTTCTAGCCATGGCTAAAAGGGGCAAAGGTACAGCTCAGGCTGTGCATTCAGAAGGTGAAAGCCCCCAACCTTGGAAACTTTTATTTGGTATTGGGCCTGTTGATACATAGAAGTCAAGAACTGGGGTTTGGGAACCACCTCCTAGATTTCAGAGAATGTATGGAAACAGGTGAATATCCAGGCAGAAGTTTGCTTCAGGAGTGGAGCCCTCATGGAAAACCTCTGCTAGCACAGTGCAGAATAGAAATGTGAGTTTGGAGCCCCACACAGAGTCCCCACTGGGCACTATCTAGTGGAGCTGTGAGAAGAGAGCCACCATCCTTCAGACACCAGAATGGTAGATCCACCAGTAACTTGTTTCCATGTGCCTGGAAAAGACAGAGACACACAATGCCAGCCCATGCAAGCAGCTGGGAGGAGGTCTGTACCCTGTAAAATCACAGAAGCACAGTTGTGCAAGGCTGTGGGAACCCACCTCTTGCCATCAGTGTGACATGGGTGTGAGACATGAAGTCAAAAGGGGTCATTTTGTATCTTTAAGATTTGACTGCCCCATTGGATTTTGGACTTGCATGGGGCCTGTGGCCACTTCCCTTGGGCCAATTTCTCCCATCAGGTATGCATATATTTACCCAATGCCTGTACCCCCACTGTATCTAGGAAAAACTGACTTGCTTTTGATTTTGCAGGTTTATACATGGAAGCGGCTTGCCTTTTCTCAGATGACACTTTGGACTGTGAACTTTTGAGTTAAGGTTGAAAGGAGTTAAGACTTTGGGGGACTTTTGGGAAGGCATGATTTGTTTTGAAATGCGAGGACATGAGATTTGGAAGGGGTTAAAGTAGAATGATATTGTTTGGCTGTGTTCCCACCCAAATCTCACCTTGAATTATAATAATCCCCATGTGTCAAGGGCAGGGTCAGGTGGATATAACTGAATCATGGGGGTGGTTTTCCTCCCCACAATTGTTGTGGTAGTGAATAAGTCTCACAAATCTGCTGGAATTATAAATGGAATTTCCCTGCATAAGCTCTCTTGTCTATCACCACATAAGACATGACGTTCCTCCTGTTTCACGTTCTGCCATGATTGTGAGGCTCCCCAACCATGTGGATTTGTGAATCAATTAAACTGCTAACCTTCATAAATTACCCAGTCTTGGGTGTGTCTTTATTAGTAGTGTGAGAACAGACTAATTCAGTAATTTTAAATTTCTTTCAGATTCCTCAAAAGGGCTAATGTTGAATTATCTGTCTGAAAAGTTACATATCTCTGTTTCTTGGGGTTGGTTCCTGGTGTCTTACTTAATTCATTTGGTGAGGTCATGCTTTCCTGAATAGTCTTGATGCTTGTAGTTGTTTGTTAGTGACTAGGCATTGAAGAGTTATATGCTTATTGCCTTCACAGTGTGGACTTGTTTGTGCTTATCTGTCTTGGGAAGGCTTTTCAGTTTCTGAAAAGGACTTGGGCCTCAAACCCAATAGCTCTGTGTATTTCGAAGATTTGTAGAGGTACCCCCTTGGTGATCTTGGATAAGATCTGGGAGAATATTCTAAATTACCAGAGACTTTTTCTTTTTCCTTGCTTTTTCCCAAACAAATAGAGTATCTTGCACTCTGTGCTGAGCCACCTGAAATGGGTTGTGGAGATGCAAATACACCATTGTTCACTACCACTGGGTCATACCTGAAGCCAGCACAGCACTGAGTCTTGCCCAAGGCCTGCTGTAACTGCTACCTGGCTAACATCTATTTTCCCTTAAGGCCCTAGGGCTATATAATCAGTAGGTTGTGAAGTCATCCAGATTTGTATTCTCTTCAAGACAAGAAGTTACGGAGGCCCTATGTAGGGACAGAGATCCTGTCTAGGAGCCAGGGACCAGAGTAAAATCCTTAGAAATTTATTGATGTTCTATTCTACCATAGCTAAGCTGACACTAAAACTGCAATACAAAATCTTTCTCACTCTTTCCTCCTCTTTTTTCAGGCAGAGCAGCCTCTCCCTGTGGCCGCCACTACCACCAGCCAACAGGGGTTCTAGCAGGCCACTGCCAATGTTCACTTAAAGCCCAAAAGCTCTTCAGTCAGCTTCTGTGAACACTGCCTTGCCTCAGACTCACCCTTTATGGCAGTGGGCTCCCTTTCCTCTGGCCCAGGGAAGGTCCAGAACTGCTTTCCAAGAGCCTAAGCCTGGGCTTGGGACCCCAAGGGCCTGTTTGTTGCTCTATTTCACTGTGGTCAACCTGTTAACTACAGTGCAAGACAAAGTCCTCTTTACTTTTCCTTCTTTTTTTTTTTGCATACAGAAGGTGTCTCTTTCCATAGCCACCATAGCTGGAAATGTGCTGAGTCATACCTGAAGCCAGTATATCTCAGAGCCCAAGGCCCCCAGCACACTACCTGGGTATTACCACTGGTCATTTGGTGTCCAAGGGCTCTTTAATCAGCAGTTAATGAATCCTTCCAGGACTGGATCCTTCCCTTCAAAGAAGCAGGTTACCTTTTGGCCCAATTGTGTCTAGAAATGCAGTCTATGAGGTAGGACCTGAAATGGACCTCACAACTCTGCCCAGTGCCCTATCCTCCTGTGGCTAAGCTGGTATCCAAGATGCAAGACAAAGTTCATTTTATTCTTTATTCTCCTATGCCTAAGAGGAAAGAAGGAGTCCGTTTGGTTGCTGTGAGCTGTGCGGCCTGGGACTGCATTGGGGTGGTCTAAGCACTCCCTTAGCTGCCCCAGCTTGTGTCTTCCAAAGTCACATATTGCTCCAGTTCTCTGGCTCTGAGCCAAACCCAGCAATAGGAGTTGCCTAAGAAATTCAGACCTCATGTCTTAGACTGTCTTTCAACTTTATCTGGGACCCCAGATCAGTTTAGCCTATGGTGATTAAATCTTGCTGAATAACTCAAGTTCTGACCACTGGGTTGGGATATTCCCCTCTGACTAGGTCTGGTCCAAGTGCTCCCTCCCTGCATGCATGCTACCCGACACTAGCACAACTTTTCTCTCCACTGGGACAGGATGAATTCATTGTAACATCCCACAGTTGCTATGTAGCTTCTTCCCCAAGTCCATAGACTCTCTCTCGATGCCTCACAGCCACTGCCAAAGACAATGAAGGGCTGGGATTGGTTATTATATACTGTCTATCCTGCCCTCTTGAATGCCTCTTTCAGTGATATGAAGTTAAAACCAGATACTGTGATTTTGTTTTTTTTTGGTGGGGGGTGGGGGTGATGGTGCTTATCTGTGTGCAGATAGCTGTTAAAATTTGGTGACCCTGCAGGACAGATGAATAGTGTAGGCTTCTATTTCACAACCTTGCTCTGTTCTCTAGATGATATTTAGATGACTTTGAACTTTAGACTTTAGAGATGGTGCTAACAGTGAGTTAAGATTGTGGTGGCTATTGAGTTGTAATGACTGTATATTGTGTGCAAAAATGACATTAATTTTGAGGAGCTGGAAGGCAGAAAGATATGTACTGAATTGTGCCCCCTTTTTTCAAGATAGTATGTTAAAGCCTTAACTTTCAATTTGAATACTTTGAGATAAGTTTTTTAAGGAGATAATGAAGGTAAAATGATGTTATAACAATGTAGTCCTACAGCAATATTAGTATTCTTACAAAAAGAAGATACACAGGGTAGTCCTGTTTCTCTCCACAAGTACACAGAGGAAAGACATGTGAGGACACAGTGAGGCATCTGTACATAAGCCAAGAAGAAAAGTCTCACCAAAAACCAACATTGATGACACTTTGATTTGGGACTTAGAGCTTGCACAAGTGTAAGAAAATTAATTTCTGTTATTGAAGCCACCTAGACTACTGTATTTTATCATGGCAGTCTTAGCAAACTAATCCAATCAATATTCAGGTTGATAAAATTGTTAAAAGTATATGAATTTCTTTCCTTTTGATGTAAAATGTTCCTACTTTCTATTTAATGCCCCTCAATGTCTTCTTACTCCCAGTGCAGTTATGACAAACATTCCTCGCAGCTATATAATTCTCTCCACCTTCTCACTCCTTTTGTCAATAATTCCTAAAGTCCAAAACACAAAATTTATAGTTATTTGTGTAAGTACAAGTGAATTGTTAAACTGGACAATTTATTGCAGTGATTTTTAATCACCACTTAAAAAGCATAAACTGCATACAATAAAACAAGCCCATTTAGAGTGTACATTTCAATGATTTTCACAAATGTGTAATATCCATGAGATCATCATCACAATCAAGATGTATTAATATAGAACAGATGCACTACCTTTCAGCGTTTACTCATATGCCTTTGAATTTTAATACCAAACACCAGTACAGGCAAACAATGAGCTGCTTTCAGTCACTGTAGTGTAGATTGTCCTTTTCTAGAATTGTATACATGAGTATTAAAAACATCCCTTATTCTTATTTTGCTGATATTTACTCAGAATAATTTCCTTTAATAAGTATCCATTGATTGTTATTTCACATTTTTGCCAATTTTTTATTGTATGAATATTCCACAATTTGCTTATCTATTTACCTACTAATGTGTATTGGTTTTGTTTAAAGTTTGGAGCTGCTATGGTAAATACAGCTGCTATAAAATTCATATACAAGTCTTAATGAGAACTACATTTCTCTCCTGAACAAGAACAAAACAAACTAAAAAAAGAAACAACAAAAATATAATGGGGAAAGATACTATCTCTTGGAGCTCACACAACACTGGGAAAAATTAAAGTTCTGTAGAACCAGAATAGAGAAACGTATTTAACACCAAAAGGCTAAATATGAAGAGTAGAGCTAGGGAGCACTTGAGTATTGTTAATCTCCACAGGCCACATCATCATTTAAAAACAAGCCTCTAAAGGATCAAATTTATTCATGAGTAACATAACTACCCTGCCAAAACAAAATTTAACATTCTTTAAATAATACAACAAAATTCTGATACCCACAATGGAAATCTCCATATTCTGTCTGTATTGAAGTTCTCCATATTCTGCATGTATTGAAAAATTACTAGCCATGTGAAAACAACAACAACAACAACAACAGGAAAGTGTGACTCAGAACTCATAATCAATCAAATAAACAAATATCCTGTAATAATGGAGATTATTAAATAACAAGGCAAGGGTGTGGCAACAGCTATTATAGCTATGTCAGATAATTAATGAGAACACAAATATAAAAATCAGTGAAAGACACTATTAAAAATGAATAGGATTTCAGGATTTGAGAATACATACCTGAAATGAAATTTCACTGAATATGTTTAAAGATCAGATACAGAATAATAGATCAGTAAACTTGAAGACAGGAAAATAGAATTCATCAAAATTAAAGTACAGTAAAAACAAGAATTAAAAAAAAAAAAAAAAACTAGAGCTTTAATGACCTAGCTATTGATATCAAGGAGTCTGATATGTATCTAATTGTAATCTCAAAAAGAGGAGAAATAACAGAAGTACAAGAAATAATGACTCCACATTTCCAAAATTGGAATGGAAGTTTAATCTTAGACTCCATGTGATCAGTCAGCACAAACAAATCAATATCAGCATAACAAAATTGAATTTATGAAAACCAGTGATGAAGAGAAAACCTTCAAAACAGACAGAGGAAAAAATATGTACAGAAAACTATGATAAGAATGCCCAATGAAATTCTCATCATAAACAACAGAAGCAAGTATAAAATAGAATGACATCTTGAAAATGGTGAAAAGAAAACAATTTAAAAAGTAATTTATTGTACTTTAAGTTCTGAGGTACATGTGCAGAATGTGCAGGTTTGTTACATAGGTATACATGTGCCATGGTGGTTTGCTGCATCCATCATCCAGTCATGTACATTAGATGTTTCTACTAATGCTATCCCTCCTTTAGCCCCAACCCCTGACAGTCCTAAGTGTGTAATGTTCCCCTCCCTATGTCCATTTGTTCTTATTGTTCAACTCCCACTTATGAGCGAGATCATGCAGCATTCCATTTTCTCTTCTTGCATTAGTTTGCTGAGAATGATGGTTTCCAGCTTCCTCCATGTCCCTGCAAAGGACATGAACTCACCTTTTTTATGGCTACATAGTATTCCATGGTGTATATGTGCCACATATTCTTTATCTAATCTATCATTGATGGGCATTTGTGTTGGTTCCAAGTCTTTGCTATTGTGAATAGTGCCACAATAAGCATACGTGTGCATGTGTCTTTATAATAATATGATTTATAATTCTTTGGGTATATACCCAGTAATGGGATTTCTGGGTCAATTTGTATTTCTAGTTCTAGATCCTTGAGGAATTGCCACACTGTCTTCCATAATGATTGAACTAATTCACACTCTCACCAACAGTGTAAAAGCATTCCTACTTCTTCACATTTTCTCCAGCATCTGTTGTCTCCTGACTTTTTAATGATTACCATTCTAACTAGCATGAGATGGTATCTCAATGTGGTTTTAATTTACATTTCTCTAATGACCAGTGATGATGAACTTTTTTTCATATGTTTGTTGGCTACATAAATGTCTCCTTCTGAGAAGTG
The DNA here is from genome assembly GCA_004027715.1 of Plecturocebus donacophilus. Lineage (NCBI taxonomy): Eukaryota > Metazoa > Chordata > Mammalia > Primates > Pitheciidae > Plecturocebus > Plecturocebus donacophilus. The sequence continues at coordinate 63,384 of PVKP010009505.1, forward strand.
TCTGTTCATATCCTTGGCCAATTTTTAATGCTTTTTTTTTTCCCCTGTAAATTTCTTTAAGTTCTTTGTAGATCTGCATATTAGCCCCTTTGTCAGATGAGTAGACTGGAAAAATTTTCTCCCATTCTGTAGGTCACCTTTTCATAGTATCTTTTACTGTACAGAAGCTCCTTAACTTAATTAGATTCCATTTCTCTTTTGGCTTTTGCTGCCATTACTCCTGGTGTTTCAGTCATGAAGTCTTTGCCCATGCTTATGTCCTGAATGATATTGCCTAGGGTTTCTTCTAGGGTTTTTATGGTTTTAGGTTTTATGTTTAAATCTTTAATCCATCTTGAGATAATTTTCGTATAAGGTGTAAGGAAGAGATCCAGTTTCAGTTTTCTGCATATAGCTAGCTAGTTTTCCCAACACCGTTTATTAAATAGGGAATCCTTTCCCCATTGCTTGCTTTTGTCAGATTTGACAAAGATCAGGTGGTTGTAGGTGTGTGGCATTATTTCTGAGGCCTTTGTTCTGTTCCTTGGGTCTATATGTCTGTTTTGGTACCAGTACCGTGCTGTTTTGGTTAGTGTAGTCTTCTAGTATAGTTTGAAGTCAGGTAGCATGATGCCTCCAGCTTTGCTTTTTGTTGTTGTTTGTTTTCTTAGAATTGTCTTGGCTATGCGGGCCCTTTTTTGGTTCCATATAAAATTTAAGGTGGTTTTTTCCAGTTCTGTGAAGAAAGTCAATGGTACCTTGATGAGGATAGCATTGATTCTGTAGATTACTTTTGTCATTATGGCCATTTTCATAATACTGATTCTTCCTAACCATGAGCACGGAAACTTTTCCATTTTTTGTGTGTCTTCTCTTATTTCCTTTAGAAGTGGTTTGTACTTCTTTTTGAAGAGGTCCTTCACATCCCTTGTAAGTTGTATTCTTAGGCATTTAATTCTCTTTGTAGCAATTGTGAATGGGAGTTCACTCATGATTTGGCTCTCTTGTTGGTGAGAAAGCCAAACTGCTGTATATGAATGCTTGTGATTTTTGCACATTGATTTTGTATCCTGGAAAACAACTTTAATATAGAATCTATATTCAGCAAAAATATTTTTCAAAAATAAATGCAAAATAACAACAAAGAAGCAATTAAATGATGTCTCTGGGCATGATGGTGTTTATGTCAGAATAATTTGATGAAGTTAAACACACAGGACCATACTCTAGGGGACTTATTAATCGTAGCAAAGTAGGCTTATTTAGTGAATTAAAACTGCACATCCAAAGAAATGACTTTTTACTTGTTACATTCACTAGCAATCTTGGCTAAATTATTATATATCTGAGCTAAATGTTCATGTTCAGTAAGTTGAGCCTAAACAAACTTTTCCCAAATGATATCTTAGGAAAGATTAGTTCCATGATATGATTAATAAAAACAGGATTTTATGATGAAATAATGCTTATAGTACTGCTTATAAATATTAACACATCAAGGCCTCTAAGAACTCCTAAAATAAAGATGTTTATTTACACATATTTAACAAAAAATATTGTGGTAATAATATATTATTTCCAGGTAAATATTAATTATCAGTTTTTATTTCTTTAAGGAAGTATTTCTACTTACATTTTAAGTCTCAAATTTAATACTTCAAGAAGCTCACTATACAATTATATCCCAAATGCCATAATGGTTTCAAAATTTGTCATTTTTATAATTCAAGGAGTCCTACCAATTTATTTATTGTCTTTACCTGTGTGAACTATATCAAATAACACACAGGAATGCATACTTTTATATAAAACACAGATGTTATGTCTATGAATAATTAGAAATATGGGGAGATTTATAAGGTAATATATTAGTTTAATAGTATCTGTTTTCTATTGTTACTGTAGCAAATAAACCAAAACGTAGTGGTTTAAAACAATACGACTTTATTATCTTTCTGGATGTCGGCACTAGTTCTTACTGGCTAAAATCTTAATCCTGGAAGAGCTGCATTCCTTTCTGTGAGTTCTAGGGAAGTATTCATTTTCTTATTTCTTTCCACCTTCTCAGCATCTTAAAAGCCAGCTGTGTAAAATCATAATTTTTTTCTCGCTATGGTACTCCTGCATGTCTTTTGTTCTTTTAGAAGGACCCCTTTGAACATCAGAGATGTGTCTATTTGAGGGTACGAGAAAAGTGAGGGTTAAAAAACTACCTATCGGGTATTATGCTGATTACCTGGGTCACAAAATTATCTGCACACCAAACCCTCACAACATGTAATTTACTCATGGAACAAATGTACAAGTATATCCCTCGAACCTAAAATAAAAATTGGAAAGAAAAAAATAAAGACCCTTTTGATTATATTGGTAATCTGCATATCCCAAGATAATCTTTTCATCTCAAAATCTTTAATTTATTTACATCAGTAAATTTTCCTTTATCAGGTAAGGTAATATATTCCCAGTTCCTTAAGCATTAGGACTGAATATCTTTGGTGGGGTAATTTTCTGACTACTGCATTAACTAATAGTGATTTAGTATTTACTAATGCCAGACACTGTTCAGGCACCTTCCCTCTTGCAAAGGGATCATCAGTGACACTCTGTGAACAGGATGCACACTTTGGCAGGGCACAGTGCCTCACACCTGTCATCCCAACACTTTTGGAGGCCCAGGCAAGTGGATCACGAGGTCAATGAATTGAGACCATCCTTGCCAGCATAGTAAAACCCCATCTCCACTAAAAATACAAAAATTAGCTGGGCATGGTGGCACGCACCGCACACATGTAGTCCCAGCTACTCAGGAAGCTGAGGCCACAGAATCACTTGAACCCAGGAGGTGGAGGTTGCAGTGAGCTAACACGCTGCTGCACTCCATTCTGGTGAAAGATCGAGACGCCATCTCAAAAAAAAAGAGAGAGAGAGAGAGAGAGAGACATACACGCTTACACACTTTGCCTTTGTACAGCTTACATTCTAGCAAAAGGAGACAGATGATAAACAGTAAATGTAATAAATATCTTTATATTATGTTATAAGAAGATAAGTGCTACTGACAAAAAGAACAGAGTAAAGTGAAACAGGATTGGGGTGGACAGAACTGGCGATTTTTATGTGGTGATCAAGATACTGAGAAGGTAATGTGGCCAATTTTATGCAGACATCTAGAGAATACAAACCATCTCAGGTATACAGAATATCTGGTGTGATTGCCCTAAGATAGAATAGTGGCAGGCCTGATGTGGTGAGAAAGAACAAAAGAAGTGATATGGTCAGACTGCAGTGAGAGAAGCATGGCTGGGGACAGCAGGAGAGCAATAGCAGATGAGGTCAGAGAAGTAATAGAAAGGGGAAAAACAAAAATATAGGACCTTGTCAGCATTCACAAGGACTTTAACTTTCCTGTGCATGAAATAGAAAGCATCATAGGGTTTTCAGCAATAAGCAAAATGATTTGATTCCTGTTTTGAAGGATCACTGTCACCCATGAGGAGAATGACTGTAGAGGGGCAAGACTGGATAAGGGATCTAGTTAAGTGGCTATGGCAATTATCTCGGCAAACTTTAGTGGTGGTTTAGGGCAAGAGGTAGCATCATCATACATGATGACAAGTGACTCAAGTGACCAAAATTGAGACATTTTGAAGGCAAATCAATAAAATTTTTGAAAGAATGTATGTCGCATACAAGAACAACAAAGTCAACAAAATAAAAATAGGGTGACTCCAAGGATTTGGCTTGAGCAAGTACACTTGCCAGTCACAGAATTCAGAAGGCTGATTGCAGAGCAGGTTTGTGTGGAAAACTGAAGAGTTCAGTTTAAGTATATTTAGCTGGAGACATCTTTCTACTACTTGGTGGAATGGAAATGACAAATTCTAAATGGAGTCAGTTATGAATGAATGGCAGGAAAGAAATTGGAGACAGTAGCCATAGACAACTTCCCAGGAGTTTGCTGCCAGAGGGAAAGGGAAACAAAGAAATTACTGAGAAAGTGGATTGAAAGAATATCCACTTTTTTTGCCTAGAAAAAATAACAAAACTTTGTAATTAAATGGGAACAGTCTTATTGAAACATGCAATTAAAGATGGACAGACAAGACAGAATTGCTAGAGTAATGTCTTGAAGTAGTCAAAAGGGGTTGAAATCTGGTACATGCATAGAAGTGTTGACTTGAGATAGGAGTATGGACAGATCACTTATAATAATATTCAGAAAGAGAATTTGTGGATTGTTATCTTGCTAGGTGTTTAGATGTGTTTGAATGATTTGTCAGTGACATAAATACATTGAGCACAGTTTGTCCATGTCACATTCAGATGTCTGGAATCATATAGCTCTAACCAGAGTATGCATATTAAAAACATGAAGCAATCCTAATAAAATGACTGTGTCTAGCCATGTGATGCATAAACCATATCAATAATTTTGAAGCTCATCTTCCTTGATATAATACAAAGATCAAAACCCCCCAGTTATTATTTGCCAAAGTAATACTAATTTAGTAATACTAATTTTAAAAGATACATGTTTTTAGCCCCACTCAAATAAAATTGTTTCTGTTGTCTAACAGAGATATCTCCCATTAATTTTTTACGTGCTATTAAGAGTATTTATATTCTCTGGAGGTTAAGAATTCATCAGGACTGTTTACCATAAATAATA
>PVKP010009506.1:0-68027 GCA_004027715.1 Plecturocebus donacophilus
CTGTTTCTTAGTTTTCCTTTGGCGGACGCCGGTTCCCCTCAGAGCCAGACCTTCCCGGGTTCTCTGTGCTTGCTGTGAAACTCTCAGTCCTCGGCGCTTCCAATTGCTGTTTTCCTTGTGGGGATGGGACCAGCTGAGCCCGTCTGTCCCGTTTACTCTGCACCGGGAAGCGCCGCGCCGGGCGCCGGCAAAAGAGCCGTGCGGGCCAAAAGAGTCGCGCTGGCGACCTGTGTGGCTTCTCTGCCGGGAGTCTCGGAGTCTGTGGGCAACAAAAATTCGTCGGAAAGTGCGGCATCCACTCGTTCTCTGCACTTTCACTGGGAGCTACATTCCTGAGCTGTTGCTAGTCGGCCATCTTGGATCTCTCCATATTTATTATTTTTTTCTATTTATCCTAAAATTTATTAATGCTTTCCATACATTTTCAATACATTTATCCACAAAAACTGTTCCTTATTTTTGTCAAATGTGTTTTTATGTATGCTTGTATTGTTTTTATTGGTACATTTAATTATATCCTTGTATTGATTGTAGCTGATATGTATATATATAGTTGTCTACTAACAATTTTTATCTTATAATCTTGCTAATTTTGCTAATTCTAATAACTAATTAGTGGTTTATTTGCGATTTCCTATAGGTTTAGTTTTAAAAATAAATAATATTTCTAAAAAGACATCCTTGATATTTAATCATTTTTGTTTAAAAATGTCAGATTCATATTACTCAACCTAATATATAGAAAATGATATTATTTGACTTTGTGACAATAACCAATATGTTTCTAAATCTCTTCTCCATATTATATGTTTTTCACCATCTATACAGAACAAAATATAAGCACTTATTTCCAACTTAGTAATTCTCTCTTCTGATGTGTATACCATGGTGATCAATCTATCTATTTAGTTTTGGATTTCCATATTACCTTTTACATTTCTTATTTGTATGATATTTAAATTTTCTTGTTTTTTTGAAGTTCTATTATATCTTATTTTCAAGTCTACTTATTATATTAGAAAACATAGAATGTCATTTTTTATTATCTGTAAAAGAAAGGTCAAATTTTGAAATATTTATTTGCTTGATTCTGCTGGTGTTTATTTGTGGTTTGTTTCTATACATTTATTATTATTATTATTTACATTGAGTTTATAGTATCTAGAGTTTTATTAATAGGTAAAGGTTAAAGTTGGATTTTGTGTTTTCCTCTGCTGGTTACCTGAGAGTTCTTCTATTGTGGAACTATATAATGTGATTATTTGCACAATAATTTTCAGACCACGTAGATAGCATGATTTAAACTGCCAACTTATGTAATAATAGACTTCAAATTATTAAAAATATTATTTTTTACTAATGTCAATATACACACAAGCAAGATTCCCATCTTTGCAGCAGCAGTAGCAGTAGGCTGATATCCAGAGGTGTTGCTCATATAACAATCTCTTGCATTGTAAGAAAGGTCTCCTAATTGATAATTTAAATGTAAGATAGAACTTAATTTTATTACTTTGTTCCAGAACCTAATGCAACTCTAAATAAAAGAACACAATTTATCAGAATTTGGCATATACTAAGGTGAAAGTTTTTAAGGTTTGCTTTCTGCAAATGTTTCAACTTTCATTTTTTTTTTTCGCCTCTGAGATTACTTTCTATCCAATATTACCGTTTTTAAGACATAACTTCTGGTTTGGATGTATTTCTTTTAATTCAAAATTGTACTGATACCTTAACAAAAGACCTTATAACTGTTATCTCGTATACCACATAACATAACTTACAACGAAAGTCAAATAATATGAGTAAGGGAGTAAGGGGAAAAGACCAGGCTGGCCTTCTTAATAAAATTTATTTTTATTGCTTCATTATAAGAAATTGTTTATATGATTCGTGAGCAGTGGCTGCATTTTATAAAAGTTGATATTATTATTTATACATTTCTCTATTTGCTGTTTCTTAAAATTGACTAATAGATCTCTGACATGTCAGCAATATTATTCCAAAGAACGTACTTTTAGAACAAGTCACTGTTTGTTCCATATGCTGTATCTTTTTACTATTAGTCCGCAAAAGGTAAATCTTTTTGCTGCATTTTCTATGAATTACTAGGATTTATTATCCAACTATACAAGAAATTTAATATTCTTAGCAACAAAAATAGAAGAATATTAAAGTTTTTATTTCTTTTTAATTCTTATCTGTATTTTTTTCTAAGGCGATTATGCTGGACATCAGAATGGCACATAAGAAGGCAACTCTCTCTGAGGAATTCAAATCCTTTATCCATAATAGAATCAGTTCGAAACAATGAAGTCCATTTTGTGTGACTTGTTTTGTTTTGCTTTTCAGTCTTGCAGTTGGGGAGTTCTTCATGAGCCAAAGTAAAAGTAAAATCCTTTAGACAGACTAGTGAACCGTCACTGATGTCAGTTATGACGGTATGAGGTTGAATTGTGCTACCTTGGCATATTTAATTAACTAATATAGAAAACAATGACATTTTTAACCGTATTTTAATACAAAAAATAGCTTTAGCTTATTTCTCTAATTTCATATACATCTTATTTCGTATTCACATTACAGTGTTTATGCAGATGTATTTTACAATAGAAATATTATACAGTCGTCTGTAGTTTTTTCATTTACATTCTAAAAGAATATAATATTCTTGTGTATTTGATGTATTATAGCTTAATTATTTCTTTGTTTCTGGCTATTTACACTACTTTTATGTCTTCAATATTTTACATGATACTATAATAAACATCTGCTTTAATTCAAGTGGGTTATATCTTTCATGAATTCTATATTATTCTTGAATAAGCAAACACAAATATTTTGTTCTTCTTTACTCATGCTAATATATCTTTCACATCAATTGATTCATTTTTTTATTTTTAATTTTTTATATGCTGATTTTTATTTATTATTTTTATTGTTTGAATTTTTTTTTCTAAATCTGTGAAAAATAAGGTTGCTATTTTGTAGGAATTGCACTGAACCTATAGGTTGCTTTGGGCAGTATGGTCATTTTCAAGATATTAATTTTTCTAATCCATGAATATGGGATATATTTACATTTATTTATCATCTATGATTTCTTTCTTCAAGTGTTTTGTAGTTCTCCTTATAGAGATCTTTCACCTCCTTGGTTAAGTATGTTCTTAAGTGTGTGTGTGTGTGTGTGTGTGTGTGTGTGTGTGTGTGTGTGTGTGTGTGTGTCTATTATAAAAGGGATTTAGTTGCTTCTTGACCTTTTGGCTAAGATCAAGTGTATTATAAAAGTGATTAAGTTCATGACTTGATTCTCAGCTTAGTCATTGTTGGGGCATTGTTGGTATAGCACTGCTACTGATTTGTGTACGTTGATTTTGTAAGCTGAGACTTCACTAAATTCATTTATGAGATCTAGGAGTCTTTTGAAGGAATCCTAAGTATTTTGTAGGTATAAGATCATATCATCAGCAGAGATAGTTTGACTTGTTCTTTTTCCAATTTGGATGCACTTTATTTCTTTCTCTTGCCTGATTACTCTGGCTAGGACTTTCAGTACTATTTTGGCTACAAGTCATGAAAACGGACATTCTTGTCTTGTTCCAATTCTTAAGGAGAATGATTTCAACTTTTCTCCTTTCGGTATGATATTGGCTGTCAGTCTCAATCTGTCATATATACATTTTATTATTTTGAGGTAGGTTCTTTACATTTCTAGTTTGCTGAGGGTTTTTAACAAAGTGATGCTGGATATTTTTGAGTGCTTTTTCTGCATCTATTGAGATGATCACATGGTTTTTGTTTTTAATTCTGTTTATGCTGTGAATCACTTGTCTTGCACATGTTGAACCATTCCTGCACGCCTGGAATGAAACCCATTTGATCATGATAAATTTTTTTTTGATGTGCAATTGGATTCAGCTTTTTAGTATTTTGTTGAGGATTTTTGCATCTGTATTCATCAGAAATATTGGCCTGTAGTTTTCTTCATGTATTTTGCTGGCTTTGGTATCAGGGTGACACTGGCTTCATAGAATGCGTTAAGAAGCATTACTTCCCTTAGTCTTTTGGAATAGTTTTCATAGAATTGATATTAATTTTTTGAATGTCTGGTAGAATTCATCTGTATATCCATCCGGACCTGAGCTTTCTTTTAATGGCAGTTTTTAAAATTTTATTACTCAATCTATCTCACTGCTTTTTATTGGTCTGTTTAGGATTTCTATATTTCTGATTCAAGCTTGGGGGTTGTATGATGGCAGAAACTCATCCATTTCATCTAGATTTTCTAATATGTGTGCATAGAGGTATTCATAGCAGTTCTGATAAGTGTTTGTATTTCTGTGTTGTCAGTTAAAATGTCTTCATTTTCCTTTCTTATTGAGCTTTTATGAAGTTTCTCTTTTATTCTCTTAGATAATTTATCTAGTAGTCTATCAGTTTAATTTATATTTTTAAAACAGGTTTTTGTTCTGTTTTGTTTTGTTTTATTTTGTTCTGTTTTTCTTTTTTGAGATGGAGTCACTCTGTCACCCAGGCTGGAGTGTAATGGCATGATCAATCTCGGCTCATTAAAAGCTCCATCTCTTGAGTTAAAGCACTTCTCCTGCCTCAGCCTCCCAAGTAACTGGGATTATATGGTGAAATATCGTCTCTGCTAAAAATACAAAAATCATCAGGTGTCAGTCACCACAACCAGATAATTTTTGTATTTTTAATAGATAGGATTTTACCATGTTGACCAGGCTTTTCTTGAACTCTTGACAAATGATCTGCCTGCTTCAGCCTCTCAAAGTGCAAAAATAAGCTTTTTGTTTCATTAATACTTTGTTATTGTTTTTGAGGGATTTCAATTTAACGTAGTTCTGCTTTGATCTTTGTTATTTCTTCTCTTCTTCTACTGTTGGATTTAGCTTGTTTTTGTTTCCCTAGTTCCTTGAGGTGTGATGTTCGGTTTTAATTTGTGATCTTTTACACTTTTTGATGTAGGCATTTAGCACTATAAACTTTCCTTTTAGTGCTGATTTTGCTATAACTCAGTGGTTTTGAAAAATTTTGTGATTCTTACTCATTTTGAAGAGTTTGTAAATTTCTTCCTTGATTTCACTGTTAATTCAAAAATTATTCAGGAGCATATTGTTCAATTTACAAGTATTTATATAATTTTGAGGGTTCATTTTGATTTCTATTTTTATTCTGCTGTGATCTGAAATATTTGATATGATTTTGATTGTTAAGCCATTCATTTAGGCTTGTTTTGTGGCCTATTATTATATGGGTCTATCTTGGTAAATGTTCTGTATGCTGATGAGAAGAATTCTTCAGTTCTTGGGTAGAATGTTCTGTAAAAAACTATTAGATTTGTTCCAGAGTGCAGTTTAAGTCCAATTTTTTTTGTTAACTTTCTGCCTTGACAATCTGTTTAGTGTTGTCAGTGGAATATTTAACATTCCAACTATTATTATGTTGCTTTCTATCTATTTTTTTTTTTTTTAGGTCTGGTAGTTACTGCTTTATGAATCTGGGAGCTCCAGAGTTAGGTGAATTTATTTTTTAGGATTGTTATATCATCTTGTTGAATTGAATTGATCCTTTTATCCTTACATAATGACTTTTTTTGTCTTATTTTGTTATTTGTTTTGAGATAGAGTCTCGCTCTGGCACCCAGGATGGAGTGTAGTGGCGCAATCTCAGCTCAAAGCAGCCTCCACCTCCCAAGTTCAAGCTATTCTCCTGCCTCAGCCTCCCAAGTAGCTGGGACTAAAGGCACGTGCCACCATGCCTGGCTAATTTCTTGTATTCTTAGTAGAGACGAGGTTTCACCTTGTTAGCCAGGATGGTCTCGATCTCCTGACCTTATGATCCACCTGCCTTGGCCTCCCAAAGTACTAGGATTACAGGAGTGAGCCACTGTGCTTGGCCTAAAGTCTGTTTCATCCGACATAAGAATAGTTACTCTTTCTTACTTTTTCATTTCCATTTGTGTGAGATATGCTTTTCCACTCCTTTGTCTTGTGTATATAAAAATCCTTAAGTATTTGATGTGCCTTCTGAAGACAGCAAATACGTGGCCCGTAATTTTTTTTTTAAATAAATTCTGCCAATCTGTATTTTTTAAATGGAGTATTTAGACTATTTACATTCCACATTAATATTGACATGTGAGGTATGTTCCAGTCATCATATTATTACATAATGACTTTCTTTTTTTCATTGTGTTATTGTTCTGTGAGGTCTGTGAATTTTATGGCTTTAGGAGTTTTTGTTCTGGTGTGTGCTGACCTTTTGTTTCAAGACTTAGAACTATTTTTAGTATTTCTTGCTCGGCTGGTCTAGTATTGACAAATTCCCTCGGCATTTACTAGTCTGAGTAAGACTTTATTTCTCCTTCATGTTTGAAACTTATTTGGCTGGAATCAAAGATCATGGCTGACAGTTATTCTGTTTAAATAACTAAAGATAGGACATCAGTTCCTTCTGAATTTTAAGGTTTGTGCTGAGAAGTCTTCTCTTAGTCTGATAGATTTTCCTTCATAGATTTCCCAGTGCTTTTGTCTTACTGCTTTTAGAATTATTTCCTTTACATTGACTTTATATAGCCTGATGACTACATGTCCTGATAATGTAATTTTTGCAATGAGTCTCCCAGTAGTTGTTTGAGCTTCTTGTATTTTGACATCTAAATTATCAGCAAGGCCAGGGAAGCTTTTTTCATTATTCTCTGAAATCGCTTTTCCAAGAGTTTTGCTTTTTTTTCTTTCTCAAGAACACCTAAAATTCTTATGTTTGACCACTTTACAATAGATATTTCTTGGAGATGTGGTTCATTTCTTTTAATTCTTCTTTCATTGTTTTTTTCTCATTGGGTAATTTTAAAGCCTGTCCTTAAGCACTGAAAATTTTTCCTCTGTTTGATCTAGTCGATTATGAAAACTTTCCACTGCATTTTATAGTTTAGTAAATGTGTCTTTTATTTACAAAATCTCTGACCAGTTTTTCCTTAAAATATCTCATTTTTTAGAAAATTTTTCATTCATAGTCTGAGTTGTTTTTAAAATATTTTCATGTTGGCTTTTACCTTTTTCTTATTTATTCTTGAGTAACTTAATAATCAACCTTTGCATTCTTTATTTGATATTTAAAGATTTCATCTTGGCTTAGATCCACTGCTGGGGAGTTAGTATATCCTTTTGTGGGTGTTTTCATATTGCCAGAATTAGTTTTATGGCTTCTTCTCTTTTGGATAGACTATTTCTTCTAATTATTTTAAATTTATTTTTGATTCTACTGAATTTTTACTTTAAAAAATTATTTTTTTTCCCTTTGAGGATGACTTTTACATTTATTGTCACCTAGCTTTGGCTCTGGGTTCTTTCAGTGGCAAAGACTCTATATGAGTTACTCAGTTACAGAGAACCATTGTATAATGTCTTTCTCAGATGCTGGTTCTAGTAGCTATGTGCTGGGTGTGTGAATAGGTTAACTGTCTCCTTTGTGCTGGGTGTGTGAACAGATTAACTGTCTCCTTTGAGCTGATACGGAAGAGGTCTCATGAGACTTATTTGGTTCCCCAGTAATGTGCACTTAATTATTTTTTTCTCCAGCATTTTATTCACTGAGTTGAAACTTCAGGCTTAATGCCAGTAGGAGGTGCCCCACAGGTGAAAAAAAAACAGTGGCTAAAGCTGATGTGTAAATACAATATCCCAATTGTAGGCAGAAGTATCAGCCTTGACAGAAGTGGCTGGGAAGCTCTTGGTGAAATGTACTGAAGTCTTTTTCAGGAGGAAGTTAAAGAGCCATTATTGCCCTCCTTCCAGGTCAGCAAGTAAGCAACCGACATTCCAGTCTCACTCCTGTCCCAGTGTTCCTGCTATTCAGATCAACCAGACACCTCTTTTCTTCGGTAGGATTGCTGATGTTCTGTGTAGAGGGGGATTGTGACTCTACCTCTCAAGCAAGCCTAAATCCTGCTGTGTGGACACAGCCACTCTGCAGTGTTTTAGAAAGGCTGCCTATAGATGCACCCACATTGAGCTCCTGTGGGAGAAGCCCCAGCTATGTCTGCAGTGGTGGGTAATGGGGAGAAATCTCCTTCTCCAAGATCCTTCACAAGCACCAAGGCTGCAAGACTGTTGGGAGAGAGCCACAGACTTTCCCCACCAAGCCCAGGACTGCACCTGTGCCTCTGCTGAAAGAAATTTCCCACACATGGAAAGTTCAGAGATGCAGAACCTTTGGTCTGGTGTCTTTTTTTCGCATGGGGTGCTCCCTTCATGAGGTGCACCACCCTTCCCCTAGGAGTAGCAGTCCCTGAGGGCTAGACTACTGTGAATTCTGTTGCTCCTCTGGGTCTAGCCACTCAGTGGATGCTGCTATGTCCCAGGCTGGTGCTGGGGAATGTCTGCAAGGAATTCAGTAATGTGATCTGTCCTCTAATCTCCCAGCATCAGGTACCAGCACCAGCTCTCCTGGGGGTAGGAAGGGTATGACTTCTTCTTCTCTGAGATTTCCTTGGTTGTAATTGTATGGGCTTTTCAAATGTCATTGGTGGTATCAATGTACTAGGCACAGGGACAGACTCAAGCGCTTCTGGTTAGCCAGGCTGATGAAGGCAATGATGATAGCTGAAGTTGCACAAAAGTTTTCTCCTTCCTTAGTGCAGTTTTTGTGCCTGCAAATGTTGTAATGAACTATGCCAGTTTGCCTCCAGCCAGGAGGAGATGCTTGCAAAAGAGCGCCAGCTGTGGTGGGAACAGTGAAATGTGTGCTTTCCATGTTACCCAGCAGAGGTACCCTGGTTTCTCAGGCAATGGGTAGGGCAATGGAGCTTCCAAACATCCTTGTTCATTCTGTTATCCTACCAGGGTGTATGGAAGGGCAAAGCTGGGTAGGAGCTGGGTTAGGCAAATCTATGTTCTGGCTTTTCACCAACATGCAGGCACAAGCAGTAGCCCAGTGGGGATCAGAGGTCAGTTCCGTGGCTATTGGGGTAATTTCCCAGAAAAGAGTGTAACTGCCTCTGCTGCACAAAAGGCCCTCCACAGGGATCAGGGTGGTAGTAAATCCCACCAGCCTCTTATGCACTTGGAAAGACAGGTCTCATATTCACAATGTTCTGCCAGCAGCAGATGCCTGGGTTCCAGGTAGCTTGTGCTCAGAACTCAAAACTGCTCCAGGCTAGAATGCTCCTTGACAGAGTCAGAAGCAATAGCTTTCAGGCCACGCCTCTCTCAGTTGGCCTGTGAAGCAATGATGTCTAGCTTCTGTGCTCATGGCTATAGCAAACTTCCTGGTTGCTCTTTGGTTCTGGCCAATGGGATTTATCCTCACTCAAGATGATATCACAGATCTTATTGTGAGCTTCTCTTAACCTGAGATTATCAACTGATTTAGCTGGCTGACTTCTGTTGGGTCCCCTGTGTGGTGGGACCAGGAATGGCTTTCCTTCATTCTTTCTGGAGCTGGTGTGCATGCAAAGCTCTTTCTCTTATATTTCCCACTGCTCCCTAAATCAGCTCCAGCACTGGGAAAGGGTAAGGCCTTCCCCCATGACCTGGATTTCCCAGCTCTCCTGTTGGAGAGTGTGTCATGGTGTCAATCTCTCTCCATCTCATACTCTGGAGACACACAGTTTTCTATTTGGTTCATGGTGTAGACTGCTGCCTGTTGATTATTTCAATGGGTCTGTTGTTTCTTTCCATTTTTCTGTTAAGTTACTGTATCGCTTTTTGAAAAAAGTTCACATTGTGAATCTCTGTTCTTTATTTCAAGGCATGCTAACAATGCCTCCAGTCCACCATCTTGGAAAAACACAACAACAATACAAACGTTTCCTTCATTTCAAAATCATCTTTGTTCAACACTCCTATTCAACATAGAATTAGAAGTTCTGGCCACGGCAATAAATAAATAAAGTGTATTCAAACAGAAGGATAAAAAGTCAAATTCTCTCTATTTACAAATGACATAATCATATATCTAGAAAACCTTATCCCAAAAGTTTCTTAAGCTGATAAGCAAATTCAGCAGTCTCAGGATACAAAATCAATGTGCAAATATCACAAGCATTCCTATACACCAACAAAAGAAAATCAGAGAGACAAATCATTAATGAATTCTCATTCACAGTTGCTATAAAGAGAATAAAATACCTACGAATACAGTTAACAAGGGAAGGAAAGACCTTTTAAAGGAGAGCTACAAACCACTGCTCAGCACACCTGGGGAGTGCACAGACAGGTGGAAAGTCATGCCGAGCTCTGATAGAAATAATCAGTATCGTGAAAATGGCCGTAATGCCCAAGTGATTTATAGATTCAATGCTATTTCTATCAAACTACCATTGATATTCTTCACAGAATTAGAATAAAACTGTTTTAAAATTCATATGGAACCAACAATGAGCCAGAATAGCCAAGACAGTCCTAAGAAAAAACAACAAAACTAGAGGCATCACAATACTACAGGGCTGCAGTAACCAAGACAACATGATGCAGGTGCAAAAACAGAAACATAAAACAATAGAATAAAATAGACAACCCAGAAATAAGACCACACATCTAGAAAATCTAATCTTTGATAAACTGACAAAAACAAGCAATGGGGAAAAATGGGAAAAAAATATGGCCAGCCAGTTCTCCCAGCGCCATTTATTAAAGAGGGAATATTAAAAATTGCCTCTTCAATTGCTATTTTCACCATTGTTTGTTAATGTCTTAATTTGTTCTAATAAATACATGGTCTGGGCATTTTCTTCAGCATTCGTTTTCTAGTCTCTAGTTCCTATTGTCTAACAAATAGAACACTTAAACTAAATGCTTGTTAGATGAGTAAAAGAGCTCATTACAGTCAATCGATTTTAACACATTGCTATATATAATTTGATTTGAAATAATTTTCCAATAATTTACCTAATTTCATTCTTTTTTAAACTTTTATTTTAAGATTAGGGTACATGTGTAAGATATGAAGGTTTGTTACATAAGTAAACTTGAATATGGAGGTTGATTGTACAGATTATTTCATCACCGAGGTATTAAGCCTGGTATCCATTAGTTATGTTTCCTGCTTCTCTGCCTCCTCCCACCTTCCATCCTCTGGTAGGCCCCAGTGTGTATTGTTCTTCTCCATGTGTCTGTGTTCTCATCATTTAGCTCACACTTAAAAATGAGAACATGTAGTATTTGCTTTTCTACTCCTGCTTTAGTTTGCTTAGGATAATGACGTCCAGCTCTATTCATGTCCTTGCAAAGGAAATAATCTCATTTTTTTTTTGTAGTTGCCTAGTATTCCATAGTGTATATCTACCACATTTTCTTTATTTAGTCTATCATTGATGGGCATTTGGATTGATTCCATGTATTTGCTATTGTGAATAATGCTGCAAGGAACATATGCATGCATGTATCTTTACAATAGGACAATTTATAATGCTTTAGGCATATACCCATTAGTGGAATTGCTGGGTCAAATGGTACTTCTGTCTTTAGGTCTTTGGGCAGGGTGCAGAGGCTCATGCCTGTAATCCCAACACTTTGGGAGGCCAAAGCGGGTGGATCACCTAAGGTCAGGAGTTCAAGACCAGACTGGTAAACATAGTGAAACCCTCTCTCTACTAAATATACAAAAATTAGCCAGTAAGTAAGTCTATACTTACAAAAATATGATATTTATCTAAACATATGATAACCATGTTAATTGATACCAGATAATAATGATGGAAAAGAAAAATCAAATAATGAAAGAGGAAGACTAAATATGTATTGCTCAGATTTTGTCTCATTGGTCTTTCAAATCAATTATATTAATCAATACTATTTACACCACACAGATGTAAATACTGTATTATGCTGAATGTTTTAAGCATTGGTTTTAGTGCCCTCACTCAAATGATCACAGATCATATACATATATGATATGCATATGATAGCGAGAATCCTACATCCCTGAGATAATTACTTGTTGATTTAATTTCTGCTATTTTCTGTTATTAAATTTGCTGCATTCATGTTTTTAAATGGAATTTGTCTTGCATGTGTGGTGCATACACATGTGAGGCATGCACACACACATATATATGCTCTCATATGTGTGCATAAGCATACTCAGGTATACTTATTTTTGAGTTTATGCTAGCTTTATAAAAGTAATTTCTAGGTTTTTTTCATGTTTTTTGTTTTGAACCAATTTATATATTAAAGAAATTATGTATTCTTTCTTTTTCTTTCTGAAATATGAATTCTGGGACCAAGGATATTATTAGGGGAAATTCTAGAGTCAGTTTTAATGATTTCAGACCACATATTTTAAAAAAAATGATTTGAGATTGGCATTTCATTTTTGGTTTATATTGAAAATGTCATTCATTATAATTCCTGTTCTTTTCTCCTATGTTTTTCATATTCTGCTTATATCATTGTACTTTTAGTGCAGCTAAATATTTTAAAAATTATTCTCATGCCATAGAAAAAAGATCCTAAACACCTTTTGTGTGATCCATATCACTAGTTAGAATAAAGATCAAATAAAGACAATTTTAAATGCTATTGAGTTACGATCAAATATTATTTCTCCACACCAAAATACCAAGTGAATGATGTGAAGTGTAAACCAGCCATCTGGTATATTTCATGTTATTATAATATATTTGTTTCCTTCAGCATAATGTTAGCAAAAATTGTGTGTGCAGTCATCAGTTAATTTTCCTGGGCATGATTTCCTTCCAGCTATAACTTTATGATCATCCATTTTCTGATTTCCTTTGAAGTCTACTCATTTAGTAAGAATTTAGTGAGTATCTTTTATGTACACTGCTTTGTACTGGAATTGGTGATTTAAGAGGCTAAAATGTGTTCTTTATTAATACTTACTGAGAATATTCATTTTATATGTGTTTCAAAGACATGCACATAGGAAGAATCTGCAACAATTTAAATTTACATACAATACGAAGCATAAAAATGTGTGATACACAAAATGTGTCAAACTAGCCCTACAGGAAATAAATTAGAAAGACAATGAGAATTTGTGCTTGAACTGGACTTTAAATAATAAGTATATTTTAAGAGCCAAGAAGAACAGAAGGAAAATTGGAAAAGACATATTTGAAAATGACAGTTTTTAAAACTCTCTTTTCTGTTTATATTCCAATAAAATTTTAGTATATTGGTTCAAGATAAATCTAAGGAATTGCAATAGAATATTGTATATGTAGTAGAGACCTTAATGGTTTTCTAAATGCAGAAGTTTATTATAAGGTTTAAGTCTCTATTTATTCAGAAAAATATGCATTATTTTTATATTTACATTCCCTGATGAGTCATTTGGCCTTCTTTTTAGAAATGTATGTTGAATATTCACATTATATCAGGCACATGTGTAGACAATTGAAGAAAGCTATAAACAAAAAATAAAAAGTGCTCTGATCCTCACATAATTTATATTCTATAAATGAAAGTTATAATTTAATAAATAAGTCAGATAATATGCACTTTATGACAGGAGATATTATCCATGTCAAAGGTTCATCAGCAGTCACCTGGACATGACCATGGCAGGCCAATATACGTATTGTAGAAATATCGTAAGACCTTCAGTGTGAAAAAGAATTGGAAGGAATCCTGGACTCAAAGAAATATGTAAAAAGTTTCTATAGAATGTTAAGCAGGAGATGATTGTGATTTGAGTTAACAAGTTATAAATGGGAAGGGAAAGAGTAAACAGACAAAGGAAACATTTGAGAGAAACATACTTTCTGATGTTATATCTATGCTGCAAGGGAACAGGGAAAAGTATCAATGATTATTTTTCAAATTTTTGGCTTAAAAATCCATTAATCGAGTGCTGACATAGGGGGTATTATTTAAGACTAACTGCTTTGGTTGCCAGATAAACTCTACTTTGTCAGGAAAAGGCAGGAGTCAATAAACTATGGTCCACTGCCAAACTGATCTTGCTATCTGTTTTTGTAAATCAAGTTTAATGGCAACACAGCCATACCCATCATTGGAACTTAATAGTTGCACCCAAAACTTATGTTCCATAAAACCTAAAATATTTGCAATCTAGCCCTTTACAGAACATGATTACTCACCTTGGGCTAAAGCAGAACAGTAAAATTCATAAGTGTCCATGTGTTTTTAGGTGTTCAGACAGTGTTATCAGGACTCTATGTCTGCGTCCTTCAGTTCTGCCACAACATTGGCTCCTGCTTTAGAAGGCTCAGAACGTCTTGCACTGAGACAACAATATTACCCTATCAATCTAGAATCCAAAGGGAGTAAACCTTGTTCAAAATTTTTAGCAAAGTTCATGGAAGTCACTCTTTGTACTGAGGTCTGGATTTCATGCCATCTATGGAGTCATAGGTGGAATAAAGTCATTTGGACTGAGCATTTGGAGTCTTCAAAGGAAAATCATGGTACTATTAACACCCACACCTGATGTTCAGCATAATGGTAACATAGGAGAAGCATAAGACTTTGGAAAGAGTAAAAAATACTTAATTTTAATCATAATGAGATAAAAAGATGCAATAATTTTAAAAAAATGAATACTCATGAAGAACATAGTATTACCTAAAGTTTTGGTCCTTGGAGAATTTTATCTATATTGACTCTATTATCACTCATGATGCTGCTGGGAAATAGGTATCTGTATTTTGCAGAGGATAAATTTGAGGAAAACTGAAGCTATTCAGAAATAATGACAACCAACTAATACAATTATTTACTATTTGTGAAATAATTTCCTAAATAAATTATTAAAGTAATTATCTTTCCTGGCAATGCACTTATAACGCACTATTATAAGACCTAGTTGTGCTCAAAAAGACAAAGCTTCTGCCATCTTGGAAATCACACTATTATGACATAATAGTAAACAGGTAGAAAAAGTTGACTTTCAATACTTAAATACCATCAGCAAAGTATGACTGGAGGCCTTCATTTTAAATGAATGCTGCATGTTTAGCCCAACTCCCTTGAATCATAATTGATAAATGAATTGGTATTGTACTAGATATTCCTGTCTTTGAGTGTCAGCATAATATTGAGTGGAGAAGAAATGTGCATACAGTTTTATCTGCTGTGAGATACTCCCTCTCTCCATGTAAAGAAAATTAAAATTGAATTGTGTTGTTTCAGAAAAGCAAGATTAAATTTCTTTTGTTTAATAAATGTAAATTATTTACTTATTGGTAGTAGATAAGGGGAAGATCATGATCACAGTTAATGATTATTGAGTACTTGAAAAATACGAAATACTCTTCATTTAAATCATCTTTAGGTTAATTGGCAATATTATTATTATTATTATTATTACTGTACTTTAGTTTCTGGGGTATATATGCAGATCATAGGTACATATATGACAAGGTGGATTGCTCCCTCCATCCCCCTGTCACCTATATCTGGCATTTCTCCCCATGTGACACCTCCCCAGCCTCCCCAACCCCCTCTATCCTTCCCCTAGCCCACCCCCCAACAGGCCCCAGTGTGTGATGCTCCCCTCCCTGTGTCCATGTGTTCTCATTGTTCAACATCCACCTATGAGTGAGAACATGAGGTGTTTGATTTTCTGTTCTTGTGTCAGTTTGCTGAGAATGATGGTTTCCAGATTCATCCATGTCCCTACAAAGGACACAAACTCATCATTTTTAATGGCTGCATAGTATTCCATTCCATGGTGTATATGTGCCACATTTTCCTCATCCAGTCTATCATCAATGGACATGTGGATTGGTTCCAGGTTTTTGTTATTGTAAACAGTGCCACAATCAACATAAGTGTGCATGTGTCTTTATAATAGAAGGATTTATAATCGTTTGAGTATATACCCAGTAATGGGATTGCTGGGTTAAATGAAATTTCTATTTCTAGGTCCCCGAGGAAGCACCGTACTGTCTTCCACAATGGTTGAACTAATTTACACTCCCATCAACAGTTTAAAAATGTTTCTATTTCTCCACATCCTCTCCAGCATCTGTTGTCTCCAGATTTTGTAGTTATCACCGTTCTAGCCCACATGAGGTGGTATCTCAATGTGGTTTTGATTTGCATTTCTCTAATGACCAATGATGATGAGCATTTTTTCATATGTTTGCTGGCCATATATAGGTCTTCCTTTGAAAAGTATCTATTCATATCCTTTGCCCACTTTTGAATGGGTTTGTTTGTTTTCCTGTAAATCTGTTTTAGTTCTTTGTAAAATCTGAATATTAGCACTTTGTTAGATAGGTAGATTGCAAAAATTTTTTTTTCCCATTCTGTTGGTTGCTCGTTCACTCTAATGATTGTTTCCTTTGCTGTACAGAAGCTCTGGAGTTAAATTAGGTCCCATTTGTCTATTCTGGCTTTGTTGCTGATGCTTTTGGTGTTTTAGTTATGAAGTCTTTGCCTATGCCTGAATGGTATTGCCTAGGTTTTCTTCTAGGGTTTTTATGGGGTTAGGTCTTATGTTTAAGTCTTGAATCCATCTGGACTTGATTTTAGTGTAAGGTGTCAGGAAGGGGTCCAGGTTCTGCTTTCTGCACATGGCTAGCCAGTTTTCTCAACACCGTTTATTAAACAGAATCCTTTCCCCATTGCTTGTTTTTGTCAGGTTTGTCAAAGATCAGATGGTTGTAGATGTGTGGCGTTGCCTCTGAGGCCTCTGTTCTGTTCCATTGGTCTATATCTCTGTGTTGGTACCAGTACCATGCTGTTTTGATTACTGTATAATAGTTTTAAGCCAGGTAGCCTGATGCCTCCAGCTTTGTTCTTTTTGCTTAGAATTGTCGTGGCTACGCAGGCTCTCTTTTGGTTCCATATGAAGTTTAAGGTGTTTTTTTCCAGTTCTGTGAAGAGAGTCATAGGTAGCTTGATGGGGATAGCATTGAATCTATAAATTACTTTGGGCAGTATGGCCATTTTCACAATATTGATTCTTCCTAGCCACGAGCATGGAATGTTTTTCCATCCATTTGTGTCCTCTCTTATTTCCTTGAGCAGTGTTTCACAATTCTCCTTTTCAAGGAGAACTATATCCTTTGTTAGTTGTATTCCTAGGTATTTTGTTCTCTTTGTAGCAATTGTGAATGGCCGTTCATTCTTGATTTGGCTCTCTTTAAGTCATTTATTGGTGTATAGGAATGCTTATGATTTCTGCCCACTGATTTTGTATCCTGAGACTTTGTTGAAGTTGCTTCTCAGTTTAAGGAGATTTTGGCTGAGACAATGAGGTCTTCTAAATATGCAATCATGTCGTCTGCAAATAGAGACAATTTGATGTCTTCCTTTCCTAATCAAATACCCTTTATTTGTTTTTCTTGCCTGATTGCGCTGGCTAGAACTTCCAATACTATACTGAATAGGAGTGGTGAGAGACGGCATCCTTGTCTAGTGCCAGATTTCAAAGGGAATGCTTTCAGTTTTTGCCCATTTGGTATGATATTGGCTGTGGATTTGTCCTAAATAGCTTTTTATTATTTTGAGATACATTCCATGGATACTTAGTTTATTGAGAATTTTTAGCATAAAGGCTGTTGAATTTTGTTGAAGGCCTTCTCTGCATCTATTGAGATAGTCATGTGGTTTTTGTCTTTAGTTCTGTTTATGTGGTGGCTTACTTTTATAGACTCATGTATGTTGAACAAGCCTTGCATCCCCAGGATGAGGCCTACTTGATCGTGTTGGATAAGCTTTTTGATGTGCTGTTGCAATCAGTTTGCCAGTATTTTATTGAAGATTTTTGCATCTATGTTCATCATGGATATTGGTCTGAAGTTTTCTTTTTTTGTTGAGTCTCTGCCGGGTTTTGATATCAGGATGATGTTGGTCACATAAAATGATTTGGGAAGGATTTCCTCCTTTCGGGTTGTCTGGAATAGTTTCA
The DNA here is from genome assembly GCA_004027715.1 of Plecturocebus donacophilus. Taxonomy (NCBI): domain Eukaryota; kingdom Metazoa; phylum Chordata; class Mammalia; order Primates; family Pitheciidae; genus Plecturocebus; species Plecturocebus donacophilus. The sequence goes on from PVKP010009506.1 coordinate 17,872, forward strand.
GAAGGAGTGGTACCAACTCCTCTTTGTATGTTTGGTAGAATTCGGCTGTGAACCCATCTGGGACCTGGGCTTTTTTTGTTTGGTAGGCTATTAGCTTCTGCCTCAACTTCAGCCCTTGTTATTGGTTTATTCAGGGTTTCAACTTCTTTCTGGATTACGTTTGGGAGGGTGCAAGTGTTCAGGAATTTATCAGTTTCTTCCAGGTTTACTCATTTATATACATAAAGTTGTTTGTAGTAATCTCTGATGGTGGTTTGTATTTCTATGAAATCAGTGGTGATATCTCCTTTATCGTTTTTTATTGCATCTATTTGATTCTTCTCTCTTTTCTTTTTAATTAATCTGGTTAGTGGTCTATTTTGTTGATCTTTAAAAAAAAAACAGCTCCTGGATTTATTGATTTTTTGAAGGGTTTTTTGTGTCTCTATCTCCTTCAGTTCTGCTCTGATCTTAGTTATTTCTTGTATTCTGCTAGATTTTGAGTTTTTTTTATCTTGCTCCTATAGCTCTTTTAATTTTGGTGATAGGGTGTTGATTTTAGATATTTCCTCTTTTCTCATGTGGACATTTATTCCTATAAATTTCCATCTATATAGTGCTTTAAATGTGTTCCAGAGATTCTGGTATATTTTGTCTTCATTGTCTTTGGTTTTATAGAACATCTTTATTTCTGCCTTCATTTCATTGTTTATCCAGTCGACATTCAAGAGCCGGTAGGGCAGTTCTGGGTTATTAATTCTAAGTTCTACTTTGATTGCATTGTGGTCTGAGAGACTGTTATGATTTCAATTCTTTTGCATTTGCTGAGAGGTGATTTATTTCCAATTACATGGTCAGTTTTAGAGTAGGTGTGATGTAGTGCTGAGAAGAATGTATATTCTGTGGATTTGGAGTGAAGAGTTTTGTAGATGTCTATTAGTTCCACTTGGTCCAGATCTGAGTTCAAGTCCTCGATATGTTTTTAATTTTCTGTCTCGTTAATCTGTCTAATACTGACAGTGGAGTGTTAAAGTCTCCCACTATCATTGTGTGGGAGTCTAAGTCTCTTATAGGTCATTAAGAACTTGCTTTATATATCTGGGTGCTCCTGTATTGGGTGCATATATATTTAGGATCCTTAGCTATTCTTGTTGCATTGATCCTTTTACCATTATGTAATGCCCTTCTTTGTCTCTTTTGATCTTTGTTGGTTTAAAGTCCATTTTATCTGAGACTAGGATTGCAGCTCCTGCTTTTTTTTGCTCCCCATTTGGATGATAAATCTTCCTCCATCCCTTTATTTTGAACCTTTGTGTGTTTTTGCATGTGAGATGGGTTTCCTGAATACAGCACACTGATGGGACTTGACTTTTATCCAATTTGCCAGTCCTTGTCTTTTCATTGGGGCATTTAGCCCACTTAAATTTAAGGTTAATATTGTTATGTGTGAGTTTGATCCTGCCATTTTGATGCTAGCTGGATGCTTTGTCCATTAGTTGATAGTTAATGCAGTTTCTTCATTGTGTCCATGGGCTTTTCCATGTGGTACGTTTTTGGAGTGGTTGGTACTAGTGGTGCCTTTCCGTGTTGAGTGCTTCTTTCAGGAGCGCTTGTAAGGCAGACCAGGTGGGGACAAAATCTGTCAGCAATTGCTTGTCTGTAAAGGATTTTATTTCTCCTGCACTTATGAAGCTTAGTTTGGCTGGATATGAAATCCTAGGTGAAAGTTCTTTTCTTTAAAGATGTTGAATATTGACCCCCACTCTCTTCTGGCTTGTAGGGTTTCTGCTGAGAGATCCTCTGTGAGTCCAATGGGCTTCCCTTTGTGGTTAACTCTTTCTTTCTCTCTGGCTGCCCTTAGCTTTTTTTTTTTTCCTTCATTTCAACCCTGGCGAATCTGACGGTTATGTGCCTTGGAGTTGCTCTTCTTGAGGAATATCTTTTTTCCTGTTCTCTGTATTTTCTGGACTTGAGTGGTGGCCTGCCTTGCTAGGTTGGGGAAGGATAATATCCTGAACGGTGTTTTCCAGCTTAGATTCATTCTCACTGTCGCATTCAGGTACACTTATTAAATGTTGATTAGGTCTTTTCACATAATCCCATATTTCTTGGAGGCTTTGTTCATTTCTTTTCACTCTTTTTTCTCTAATCTTGCTTTCTGGTTTTATTTCATTGAGTTGATCTTCAATCTCTGATATCCTTTCTTCTGCTTGGTTGATTCAGCTATTGAAACTTGTGTATGCTTCACAAAGTTCTCGTGTTGCATTTTTCAGCTCCATCAATTCTTTTATATTCTTCTCTAAGCTGTTTATTCTAGTTAGCATATCATAACCTTTTTTCAAGGTTATTAGTTTCTTTGCATTGGGTTAGCACATGTTCTTTTAGCTCAGAAAAGTTTGTTATTACCCACCTTCTGAAGCCTGTTTCTGTCAATTCATCAGACTCATTCTCCATCCAGCTTTGTTCCGTTTCTGGTGAGGAGTTGTGATCCCTTGGAGGAGAAGAGGTGTTCTGGTTTTTGGTGATTTTTTCCTTTTTGCACTGGTTTCTTCCCATCTTCATGGATTTATCTACCTGTGATCTTTGTAGTTGGTGACTTTCGGATGGGATCTGAGTGGGTGTCTTTTTTGTTGATGTTGAAGCTATATTTTTCTAATTTTTAGATTTCCTTCTAACAGTCAGGCCTTTCTGTGGCAGGACTGCTTGAGGTCCACTCCAGACCCTGCTTGCCTCGGGACCACCATGAGGGTTGCAGAAGAGTAAGGGTTGCTACCAGTTTATTCTTCTGTTATCCTCATCCCAGAAGGGTACCAGCCAGATGTCAGCCTGAGCTCTCCTTTATAAGGTGTCTTTTTGGATACATGGCGGTTGGGGAGCTGCTTGAGGAGACAGTCTGTCCCTTATAGGAGCTCAAATGCTGTGTTGGGTGCTCCATTGTTCTGTGCAGAACTGCTGGGCAGGTACATTTAAGTCTGCTGCAGCAGAACTCATAACTGCCTCTTATCCCAGGTACTCTATCCTAGGAAGTTTAGCTTTATTTAAAAGTTCTGGACATGCTGCTGCCTTCCTTCAGAGATGCCCTGCCCAAGTAGGTATTCTAGTCACAGTCTGCCAGCAGTGATGTTGCTGAGTTGCCATGGGCTCTGCCCAGCTGCTATGTGAACTTCTCTTGCAGTTTTGTTTTCAAAGGTACAGTTAGAACTGCCTTGATAACTGCCACAGTAGTGGTGGGTGCCCTTTCCCCCATCAAGCTAGACCTTCCTGGGTCCAGCTGCACTTGCTGTGAAACTCTCAATCCAGAGCATTTCAGGTGGCTGTTTTTGTTGGGGGTTGGACCCACCAAGCCAGATCACCTGGCTCCCTGTTTCATCCCCCTCCTTTTCAGTTGAATGAGTGGCTCTGTCTCCCAGACATTGTAGGAGCCAGTTGAAAGGGCCACCCAGATTTGTGTGAGTTTTTGTGCAGAAGCCTGTGGCACTGGCTGAAACAGCTGTGCTGGAAGCTCATGGCGCTTTTCAGTCTGGGAGTCTCCTGGTTTGTGAGCACTGAAAACTCATTTGGGAATTGGCAATCACTTACCCTCTGCATGGTTCTTGCTGGGAACTGCACTCCAGAGCTGTTCCTATTCAGCCATCTTGGATCCTCCCAACTGGCATTATTATAAACCTACTTTACCAGTATAGAAATTCCTGTGGTCACCTGCCCTATAATACAACATACAGCTGTATAGTCAGAATTTTACCAAGTGAGATACAGCTATAGCAGCATGCTACTACTCACTATGCCATGGTGCTGCTATAGAACTTCACGGTTTTCATTGGTTCTGCTTGTTCTCTTGTCTCAGCTGTGAAAACAGCTGAGACTTCGTAGTTGACTCAGAGAAGTAGAATGGAAACTGCACTCTCTTCCCTGATATTACTGGTGATAAGAAAGTGACTGAAAACACTGAACACAATTTTAAGAGTAAGATATGTGTGGACTCGCTGTTTCCTGAATTGCATAGTGCCGAATATAAATTCAGGAAGTGGCTGACTTTGTCCTCCAACTGTGTAAACAAGGAGGTAGACTCCAGGAGGGAATCTGAGATAAGTTTTTAAATATTTTTTAGTAATAGTTTTTTAATCTGTTACACCTGGATGTGCAGTTCTTGTGGTCATCTTTAACTCTAAACAGATTATGGAGCAAGTTGGTAAATAGTCCATTACCTAGAAAACAGTTATGTAGAACAAGTCTCATCTGTGGAATAAAACAAAAATCAACCTCATTAATGTCCATGCTTATGGAAAGGAAATTCTCCCTTATGCTTCTCACAGTTATAGAAATCTCAGGCACAAAATAAGCCTTCTCATATACTTCTCATAAGTATTAGCATGCACATTATTTTTTAAATAATGAGAATGTTTTAAATGTTATAATGAAACAAAAATAAGGAGACAATAGTTATATTTCAATAATACATGTGTGTACAAAGTAGTAAAATCATATGTTGATGAGAACACAGTAATTTGGTTCAAAGTATTTAGAGAATGTTCATTAATCTAGATTAATGTGTTGTGTATTTTGTTTAGATATAAGTAAGATTTTTATTTTATAATTATATAAGAAAATAGCTATTTTGCAAATTTTGCAAATTTATACATTATTTCCTCCAAATCTGAAACTAACATTTAGTTTTATCTGTATTGTCACCTTAGATTTTCTTTTTGGAGATATGTAGTTTAGGTCAGCTTAGTAATGACCAGAATTTACATATGTAAAATTTAGCAGGATTTTAAGATATACTGACATTCTCAAGAAAATATTAAATAATTGATAAGTTAATGAAAATTAATGATAAAAATAATAATCATGGAGAATATTGATATTATTGTCCTTGAAATACCAAACAATTGGCACAATGATGGGATCTTTTTAGATTAAATGATCTAAATAATTGCTTCAGTTTTCTATTATAGTTTTGTAAACTAGATTCTTAGGACTTTATGATATGTGGTAGTTAAGAGTATACAGAATAGAAGAAATAACATCCAGTAAGTTATTTGCCTAACATACTTACCATGGTTCTCACTTATAAGCTAATTAAGCAATCCTTTTTAGGTATACATGTTCTCAGCTAAATCTAACTTGGTTTTATTTTCTGACCTCAAAAAAGATAAACCTTACTTCTACTGGAGATATTGATATCAATGTCACTGTCTCATAATCTTGCTAATATTTAGATATTGTGATATATCTATATATACATACATATTTGAAAAAATATAGAAATAGACATACCTAGAAATAGATCTACCTTTTTAAAAGAGGCTTTAGCTCATGGCAACTTGAGCACAAAGAAAGGATGATTGTAGCATCCATGTTAATAATATACAGGAGTAATCCTACTTCATTGAAGTACATTTATGGAAGCATGGCATTATACTACATTAAAGGTCATAAATTATAATGACACTGGTGAATTAATTTGTTAGAAAAAATAAGTAAAATGGTATTCAGTATGTGAGAACTATTTAACACTCAAAATTTTATGTTTCCACTAACTTCTCTGAAACTTTCTACTGTGTTTTTCTGAGATTTGACTTCTCCATTTGGGGACCTGTCATTTTGACAGGGGTTAACACCAAAGATCATCTTTCTGGAGGGCCATTTTACTAGAAAGCTTGAGGACAGCAGTGGTGGGATTTGCTTTATATTAAACACAGTTTAGAGGAGAATGCAATGTCCCTAGGTATACTGTTAAAGAAGGACATTTCAAATAATATCTTGCTTGGTTGCCATTTTTAACTGCTATATCTTTATATTACTGAAGCAGTTTTCTTTCCCTCTGTCATCAAAGGTATTAATTGTAAATGTTTGGGAAGTACTTGTAACAAAGCACCTCTGCTGCTATTATGATTTATTTTGTTTTAGCTTTCAAAACACGGAGAAATAACTGTAGTTTTATTTTTACATAGCAGTACTTTAAAATACTTATTTTTATGCTGTTCCTAAACAAATGTTATAAAGTTGTCTCCATTAGAGGTTTTTCTGCTTATTTCAGATATCAAAAAATTATCCATATGTGCTGAATTCTTTTAACACTAAAGGAAAACTTCAGACTTCCCTTAGAATTTTTCCCAATCTAGAATTTTGATATATTTATAGCTACAAAGCAGGATGTGGATACACAATTTCTTCTTTCTAAATTGAAAAGATTAAAAATCTACATGGTTTAAGTAGCCCAGACCTTTGGTTTCTAGATATAGAAGTATTAGTCATCAATGACTAATATATAGTTTATATAGTTTGAATTTTATTAATTCGTATAATGAAGGGAACTTCAGCCTGTTGTATTACATTGGAAATCAATCATCTTACACACAAGTGTTTACTTCCCAGCTTTGCAACTATAGTGACTGGAAATGATAAAGTAGTTCCCAGAATTTCAGTGTTAATTACAGTGTAGTACATCATTGAGGCCTTTGTTTTAGAAAAGAAAAACTTCTCGAGATTTGTATTACATTGCCATCTACTTCAAATGCAGTTTAATTGTATAAGAAACACATTATTTTTTTACAATTTTGATTTTGAGTGTTTTTCTACTAAACCATGCCAAAGATATTTAGTGTTTTTAAAATCTGTTTTTGTAAACAGGTTTTGAAAGTAGTGAAAAAATGAATCATCCTAATAAATATTTAAAAATTATTTTGGACCTACGGTATTATAACTGTTAATGTGATACTCTGTCAGTTTTCCTCTTTGAAGCCTCCAAAAAACCCATTTCCCAGTTTATGAGGAAGACCATTTACAGCTTCATCACTCAATTAGGAATTGCCGTCAACCATAGAAAACTATGTCTTATGGTGGGATATCAAAGTTAACTCACATGACTCAATTTGGAACAATGTTGAAGGTTCATTTCAACTCCAGAGCTCTTTATAGAATCAGCAGAATCCTCCATGGTCACCCTATTGTTTGGCAGCTTCCCCTCTGTCTAATCCTGCATTTCTCACTTCTTTACAGATGTGTATCTCAAGAGCACTTCACAACAAAGCTGCCTGCAATCCTCCACTTCCAGGTCTGTTCCAGGAAACCTGTATGACACAGGTAACTGACTCTAACATGAAAATTTATAGTTGGGTCGTTTGCTGACACACTGAATATTCATAAGAGCATATGATAAATTTGTCTACCATAAATATGTCCTTTCAAAAAACCCTCAAAGTTGCCTTGTATAACATGATTTTAAAACTAGTGTAAAGGAATATTTCATATCACTTATTCAGCTTCTTAATATCTGAATCCAAATTAATCTTCCATTCTGATTTTATTTATAATGTTGTTTATTGTCAGATTTAATAATTTATATTTTCATTTATTCTAAAGTAGGAAATGCCAGCATAAAAATAAATTATATAGAACAAATCACATTGTTGTCCCATTTTACCATTACTCACATGTAGAAGATACTGTTATTAACAAAAACAATAGAAGAAACAGAAACTACCATTTATTAACTGATGCTTATTGGAAACTTTAGGAAGATTTACTTGTTTAACTTTCAGCCAAATTTTACAAGGACATTTTTTTACTGACAAATAATTTTAATTTATCGTCACCGCAAATCATAGATACCATTTTTAACAGATTTTTTTAAAACCTCATTCATAGAAAAGGTTAATGATATGCTTTGGATCTTTGACCTCTTCAAATCTCATGTTGAATTACATCCCCAGTGTTGGAGGTGGGGCCTGGTGGGAGGTGATTAAATTATGGAGGTGGAATTCTTATGAATACTATAGCACCATCTCCTTGGTGCTATCTCGTGATTAAGTTTTCAGGAGATTTGGTTGTTTTAAAGTGTGCGACACCTTCCCCACCTCTTTCTTGCTCTTCCTGCAGCCATGTGAAGGCCTGTTCCCACTTTTCTTTTTGCCACAATTGTAAGTTTCTTAAAGTCTCCCCAAAAGCCCAGCAGATATCATCATGCTGCATTTTTATAGTTAATGGAATCGTGAGTCAATTAAATCTCTTTTCCTTATAAATTACCCAGTCTTAGGTTTTTCTTTACAGCAGTGATAAAAATGAACTTATTCAGCCAGTAAACGACAAATGCCATAAAAATAGCAAATAGCACAAGAAGATATCCAACCAAGATTAAGGGACTCCAGAACCTAAGGATTTCTCAAAGCGTAAGTTCTTAGAATGTAAAGAAACTAAGTCTGGGACATATTTAGAGACTCAATTATATAAGAAATAAAAATCACATATAGACTATTTAAATTTAGAAGAAGAGGAGGAAAGGAGAAAGATGAAGAAGAGGAGGAGGAGAAAGAAGGACAAGACATTACAGCTTAGCACACTTATACACCAGTCTATAGGGAAAGCTTAGTTATACCCCTTCTTCACTAACCCTAAGCAGAGCTCTGATGTTCATAAGGGGCTTTCTCAAGGACTCAAATCCACAGGGATACAAAGTATGATGGGATACCAAGCAGTAGAGGTGTGTGTATATGTGTATGTTAGACAAATAGATGAAAAACTTTTATTTTCTTTTGAGACATAATCATTTTGCTTGGAATCTCTCTCTGTTTCTCTCATTTCTCTCTCTCTCTTTCTCTTTCTCATTTCCCTTTACAATACTGGTGTCCTTCACAAAGTATTGTAAAGTATTGTCCTTCCTTAGGCAAAATGAAATGAGCATTTTTCTTCAAGTGAAATCTTTCTTTAGCTTAATAGATCTTTTATTATTATTTGTTGCTTCATTATAAACTGCTCTGTTAAAGCTTCATGGCTTAAAACAAAATAATTTATTTTGTTCCTGAAACTGAATTTTGGTCAGGGCCCAGTGTGAAGGCCTCATGTCTGTCTATGTAAATCGGATCAACTGAGAAAATTCAACTGGGGCTGGAGGAATACTTTTTGAGAAGGCTCACAGATGTGGTTTATGGATGGTGTCAGTTAGCAACTCAGCCATAACTGACATTCAGAAGCCTCACTTCCTCTCCTGAGAACATCTTATGTTCTCCAAGGCATAGTGGTAGGATCCTAAAAGCAAGTCTTCCAAGGTACAGGAAATAGAAGATGCTACTCTCTTAATACCTGGAACCAGAAAGTGGCACAGCATAGCTTCTATCCTGTTCCATTTGTCAAAGCAGTAACAGAGACTGCCAATATTTAAGAAGAGAGACATACACCAAATTTCTTAATGTGATGAGGGTCAAAAAGTATGGCTATTATTAATCCACTAGAGCCTTGAAGCAACAAATTTAAATATTTATTGGGATATATATGTGTGTATATATACGTACACAGGTATATTTACTGGCATATACATACACATACACAGTATGTGTGTGTATTATTTATACATAACCAGAAAGTGCTGGAATCATCCTGGGTTCATAGTCTTACTTGGAGAATAAAATTCTGCCAAATGCAAATGACTGATTTAGACAAAAAGAGAACTTACTGAAGGAAAATAGAGAGCAGAGTTATTTAGAGGGACAGTTTACTCTGAAAAGATGTGGCAGAGCAGGCTGCAGAATGGAGTGAACCAGTAGCCTTCCAAGAGATCTGGGTTGTATTTTTATGATGTTGGATTTTTCCTTGGAGTTCCCACCTCTGTCTTAAGTCTGTGCCTTTTTCTTTTTATCATTTTCCCATTCCTGCCTTAAGTCCTTTCCTTTTCCCTGTTCCCACCCCAGGCTTGTGGGACCCTCCCTTACTGCCAGTTGGTGCACATGTGCTAGCCAGTGTTGGATGCTAATTGTGCCACACATATTTTAAGAATTTCCCCTTAGCCTTCTTCCTCCTTATAAGCATGTACCTAGCTACATTCTGACATTTTAACTGCAGGGTGAATGATTACTGGACATCTTAAGGGCACTCCTTTCTGCATAGGTATTTTCCCTCCTCTCTACTCATATCTAGCATGTATATTTTGGGTGATTTGTGAGGTGGAAGATTTTTGAGACCTCACTTTTTTCAGGGGCTCCCCACTCCTGCTCATGTCTAGCTATCAGCCTACTCAACAACATATATATATTGTCAGAACATATGCACACTTGGGGAGATAAATGGCTTATATATCTCTGCTTCTCCTTCTCTGTGTCTTAGACTCATTTTCTTCTCTCCATCTCTCAATAATTAACGTGGTGCAAGACTTGTAAAGCCAATATTGTAAGTCCAAGCTAAAGAGATTAAGTAGACTATTTTCACCATGGCTAAACCTGGAAATACAAATGTAAGACTTCAAAGTTCCACTAAATTTGGAGAGTTCTTAAGTTTAGTATTCCATGTAAAGAAAGGGTTGTGACTGAAAAGTTCTTTAGGAAAAAAAAAATAAGTAAAGGTGGCAGATAAAATTTATTTAAATGGAAGAATATTTTAAACTTTACATTTAATATCCTCATGAAGCATATATTATCTGGGTCACCATATGTTTTTTACTTCAAAATGTTATGCACCTGATCTCTTCATCATCTGCTTGGCCTCTGAATGCATCTAAGTTTGCCATTCCTGTCACTGTGCTATAATGTCTAAACACTATTCATATGAGGTACCAGGTTTGTCCTATGTACATAGAACACTTGAAAATTTGTGGCCATAATAGGAGTCAAGAATTCAAACACTCTGGTCCTGCAATCTTTTTTCTTGAAAACAGTCATGGCAATTGCTATATATGAGGCTGACTCAGGCATCTTATTTGCTAAGAGACTTTTATTACTGCAGGTTTAATCTAAATAATAAATATATAGTGAGCAGTAAAAATGGCTTCAAATCAGGATTCACCAGGTTTAATGTGTAGACATTTTCTAAATATATATACTCTCTCCCCAATAATTATTTTAATAAAACCAGAAATTTTTCAAGAAGGAGTTGGGTTTGTATCATCTAGTTAATTTGTTTTATTTTATAGGTGATAAACATGAGGCCCAGCAAAATCAAATGACTTGTCTAATTATGTAATTTATGTTAAAGTTAGAACTAAAATTAGGTATCTTATTAACATTATAGATTTATAAGGATATTGCTTAATATTTCAATATATTGGTATTGCAACATCAAAACAATTTGTATATCAGTATCCTTCTAGCTTTGAAGTACAAAGTTTCGACAATAAGTTCTTCTTTATAAAGAGACATATAGGACTGGTGCAGTTTCATTTGATATAATATTTTCTGTTTCTTTTTATAATATATTATTCTAAAGAGAGTGTAAATTTGTTTGAAAAAATTGGCATTTTTCAAACTAAAGTAAATCTGAAAGGGAGAGAGTGTGTATATTTTCTTCACCTTAGGATTTTCACATTTTCATGAAATCTGAAAAACAGCTTTATGGAATTCATCTATTTTCTAATTACTTTGATTGCAACTAGTGATATGTAAATTATGCCTTTCCTTTATGAGTAGCAAGAAGATGCTATGCACAGACTGAAATCACAGAAAGTTGGTTTAAAAACTAAGTGACCTCTGTGCTTTTCAGTTTTTTTTTTTTTTTTTTTTTTTTACCTAGCATAAGTGTTTGGAGATTAGATATTATATGTATCTCACCTGAAATGTCAGATGCCCTTAAATGGATAATAGCTTTTCACCATTAGTTCTAAAAAAAATAAATTGGCTAAGAAGATTATATAAACACTCTAAGGTGTTAAATACAGAATCTACACCAACATAAAGCCATATAAAAAACAGAAATCCAGATACTTGCATAGCTACATATTCCAGGAACATCCAGCCCTGCATGCAGAAACAATAATCTTTTACTTACATAATGTCCTTAAATTGTAGTTGTTACACTGATATCCTTAAATTTAAGAACTAGCTATTAATAATGGTAGTTCTTAAATTGTAATGGCTTCAGAAATCACTACTATTTGCATCAATCAATGAGGAATTTCTCAGATACATACAAGTCACAACTTTCGCAAATAGATAACAATGAGGTCTCTCTCAAATAGAGGCATTAATCTCTGAGGTCATGGATCATTAAGAAAAAGCTAATTAACCCTTTAATGTTTTTTAGCTCTGTAGCACTGACATTAAGTCTAACAATGATCACTGCCAGTTCAAGCTATTATGAAAACTCAGACTTCTGATTATGACTTTGCAGGACTACAGTGTTCATTTGATTTATTTTTCTAAATATGATAATTTTAGATCTGCATCTAAATTTTAAAAAATTTCTAAGTCTTTTGAGTTGCTTGAAGCTAGATTATTGAACTTGTGTCAACTAATTATTGGGAAAAATTACAATGGCTTACATTTTTAAGTGAAGGCACTCTAAATTAAAAAGCACTCTAGCAAGAAAATATTCTCTCATAAGCATTTATGGCCTCAAAATGAACAGCAATGGTGTCTGGAGATACTAAAACATTAGTTCAGGTGTATCAAAGATGAGATGGTTGAAGATGTGTGGTGTTGCCTCTGAGGCCTCTGTTCTGTTCCATTGGTCTATATCTCTGTGTTGGTACCAGTACCATGCTGTTTTGATTACTGTAGCCTTGTACTTGTAGTATAGTTTGAAGTCAGGTAGAGTGATGCCTCCAGCTTTGTTCTTTTTGCTTAGGATTGTCTTGGCTATGCAGGCACTCTTTTGGTTCCAGATAAACTTTAAGGTGTCTTTTTCCAATTCTGTGAAGAGGGTCATAGGTAGCTTGATGGGGATAGCACTGAATCTATAAATTACTTTGGGCACTATGTTCATTTTCACAATATTGATTCTTCCTAACCATGAGCCTAAAATGTTTTTCCATCTGTTTGTGTCCTCTCTTATTTCCTTGAGCATTGGTTTGTAGTTCTCCTTGAAGAGGTCCTTTAAATCCTTTGTTAGTTGTATTCCTACATATTTTATTCTCTTTGTAGCAATTGCAAATGGCAGTTCATTCTTGATTTGGCTCTCTTTAAGTCATTTATTGGTGTATAGGAACGCTTGTGATTTCTGCCCATTGATTTTGTACCCTGAGACTTTGCTGAAGTTGCTTCTCAGTTTAAGATTTTGGACTGAGACAACGGGGTCTTCTAAATATACAATCATGTCATCGGCAAATAGAGACAATTTGACTTCCTCTTTTCCTAATTGAATACGCTTTATTTGTTTTTCTTGCTTGATTGCTCTGGCTAGAACTTCCAATACTATACTGAGTAGAAGTGGTGAGAGAGAACATCCTTGTCTAATGCCAGATTTCAAAGGGAATGCTTCCAGTTTTTGCCCATTCAGTATGATATTGGTGTGGTTTTGTTGCAAATAGCTTTTATTATTTTGAGATATGTTCCACCAATACCTAGATTATTGAGAGTTTTTAGCATAAAGAGCTGTTGAATTTTGTTGAAGGCCTTCTCTGCGTCTATTGAGAAAATAAAAAAAAATTAGTTCAATACATAAAGATACAAACTCAACTTTTTGAATGACAAAATAGAGAATAAGTACGGAAGCAACAAATTTGATAAAATTAAAAGTTTTTGTCTTTTTTATAAGTCAAAGTAATAATTTTAATAATTAATCCCCAGTTTTTAACTCTTAAAGCACTTATGTCAACAGCTCCTCACATTTACAAGTTTCCTGCTAAACTACGGAATTTGGGAGTAGAATTAAAGGTATTTAAGATATTTCATATTTTATTTTTAAATGTAATAAAGGTAGATGACGGCAAAAAATTTTGTAAGCTCTGATTTCTGCCACTGTACTTGAAGATCTCTTCTAGAGCATGTATATAAATTTCAGGAGTGACTTTTCTCATGTAACACATTTCTTTCAAACATTTTTTATGATTATTTTTATTAGACTAAGAGCTTAGACAAGAACTATGTGACTTTATTTCAATTTTCAGGGCCAAATAAATATTAGTTATGTTCTCATTTGTTTAAAAACTAAATTCATAATTCTGCCAGTCTTTTAAAGGTTAAGGTAATCAAAACTCTGAAGCCAAACTGTCTTTGCTTATATCCCATATCTATTAGATATTTGTTTTAGTTTACTTACCTGTAAAATATTAACAGAAACAATAATAATACCAATTTATTGAGGTTCTGTGAAGATTTTAACTGTTAATACGTGTATCAATATTAAGAAAAATGTCGGATACCCAGGAAGTGTTCAGTTAAAAATGGGCAGTGGAATATCATGGTTATGAAAATGGACTCTGAAATCCAGTGCCTGGGATTAATCCTAGCTTTACCATGTGCTATCTGTGTAATTTTATGCTACTTAATGTCTGTATGACTCAGTGGTGAACATGTATCAAATGGTGATAATAATAATGTTCCTACTGTTCAGAAAAATACTTGAACCTATCATTTTAAGGATTAGCTATATATCGCAAAGGATATCTCAGGAAAAGTTTTTGTTATCACAACTGAGTTCATTACCTTCAAACTCCTATATAATTTGCTACCCCAGTGCACTGGGCTGAGTCTATATGAGCTGTGAAGATACTAACTCTATCTAAATAAAACAGATCTTCTTTATCCTTTTCATCTTATTCATGCTAGGCTTTAAAAGCAGGGCTACTTCTTCCACAGCACGACAGGATCCACCAATGTGACTCCAAAAATGAGTAGTAAGATCATGTGTCTTAATGGAAGGCCAAAATTCATTTGTCAGTTTAACAGGGAGAAGGAGACGGAGACAGAAAAGAAGAAGAAGCAAGGAGGAGGAGAAACAGACAGATAAGAGAGAGGAGAGAAAAAGAGAGAGACAAAGAGAACGACAGAATAAAAAGATGCTTAGAATACTACACAGCCATGAAAAAACGATGAGTACGTGTCCTTTGTAGGGACATGGATGAACCTGGAAACCATCATTCTCAGCAAACTGACACAAGAACACAAAATCACACACTGCATGTTCTCACTCATAGGCGAGTGTTGAACAATGAGAACACATGGACACAGAGGGAAGCATCACATACTGGGGTCTGTCGGGGGGAAATAGGGGAGGGACAGTAGGGGGTGGGGAGTTGAGGGGAGATAACATGGGGAGAAATGCCAGATATAGGTGAAGGGGAGGAAGGCAGCAAACCACACTGCCATGTGTGTACCTATGCAACAATCTTTCATGCTCTTCACATGTACCCCAAAACCTAAAATATAATAAAATATATATTTAGAAACTTTAATATTTACGGCAATTTCCTTTCCTCAAATTAACAATCTACCTGCAATGGCTTATGAGTACTTTATTCTAAGAATTTGCGAATATATTTTGGTTACTAGGCACTTATTTCCCAAAATCAGTGGAGAAGGCTCTCTAATCTTATATACTGTTTCTAAAGAGCCATGGATGACATGCGAGGCTCCAGTGCCAATCTGGCCATTCATATTTACTTCAACAGACAGAACCTTGGAAGAGGCAGAATAAGGTCTGTAGACGATGCATGCCCTGAAAAGAAAGTGTCACAAAACTCATGGTTGGACCCAATCTAATGAAACTACAACTTGTTTTCATCCTGTTTGACATCTGAATCCCTTGCCCAAATGCCCTTATTATTGTTATTTTTTTTCATCTTCAAAGCTGTGCTAATTTTGAATGTATTTCTCCAAATATTGTTTTTGGATTTGGCTTCATTAGTGTACTGATTGGCTTGGCTATCTAGCAATTTTGTATTCTCTTTTCTGACCATGATTTCAACAGAATTACAGTCTACTATAAACTCTGACAACTTAGTATAGTGCCTTTCTTATAAGTTTATATGTGTTTTCCTTTATGAGTTTTCAGTGGGGGATATTATATTGAGTTTAAGTGACACTTTTATTCTAGGGGAATACAATCATAAGCAAGTCAGTCAAATAGTGAGCAAATTAATTCCCTTACCAAGGCATTCCTAAGCACACTGGGGAACCATAGACACTTGTCAGTTGTGTAGTGGTTCCACAGTATAAAGAGTTATACAGAGCAAAGCAATCTGTGGTGTTAGTGTTGAAAAAGCAACGTAACAGATTAAAAAGGTTTTCTTTATTTACCAACCATATATAAGACATTCCCGATTGAACTACAATCTTAAACCTCATCTGAAACTTGAAATTCCGTATCATCACTGAGCGTTATGCCTTTTCTAAGCCCTACCACCTGTCTCAGTCTGCATATTTCTGAATCTTATCCCATTCTCACATCCCACTGTACTTAAAGGGAGCAAGAATAGTCACTGGTACTAAGAAATGAAACTTAAAGTATATGATTGCCTTTACAAGCTGCATTTAAATGTCCATGAACATAATCGGTAGTGTCTTGATGGCCAAAGCAAACTGCTAAATAGCTTTTCATAATGAGCTACCAAATTTTGAAGTAACACCTTATCCCTGTTTATCATTAACATGATAGCAGTCCCATTTCTTGAACAAAAGGATTATCTGCCTGATATTTTTTTCAGTTCGTTTTCTTTTCTTTTTTCAAAAAAAGTTATTTTCATTTACAGTTATGGTGACTACTAAGCTCAAACCTATTTTCTATCCACGTTATACCTTGCAAATTAAATTAAAAGGTCAACTGTATATGTCTAACCACTTAGACAAAAATTCTGATATACAAATTACATAAATAATAGAGTAAAATTAATTCTCAAATGGAATTACTTGTGGACAAATCCTGAATTCTTCAGAACTAGACTGAGTTCACTCAGTTATTTCAGATAATTTACACACTCATTGTGAGGAAATATCCTGCCTCTGTTTTTTTGCGGGTGACAGAGGAACTAATGATCTTTTCCAAAGTGAATCATTGACGTATAGCATTGCACTGTGCCAGTGAAACTCCAGCTGCTTTCTCAGACCCACTTTTTACGCTTATAATTTTTCTTTGTTTCTTGTTTCTTTAGCCGTAAAAGTGAATATGTCCTAATGCCTGTGCCTTTTCCCACTCCCTCTCTTTACCCTTGGAACAATCAAAGTCCAGAGAGTAATATATGAAATATTGTGTTGAATATTAGCAACACTTTTCATTCATCACCTGTAAAATAGATAGTTGAGAGAAATGTCTGACAGCTGACAAAGCTTTTCTTGTCTTCAGTCCCATGACACAATTCTAACGGTTGCAGTTTTCCCAGATGTATATGGATGCTGACTGTGCTAGTTCACATGCTGTTCTTAGCAAAATGCAATGTGTTCAATCAAGCTGGTAAACCCAGAGTCCATAAATTTATCATGCAAATGTTAGTGGTGAGAAAGCTTTCTCAAATGATGCTTATGCACGGGGAGCCACATTTGGCAACTCTTTACAGCTCTACAGTTCGTGCAGTAACACCACTGGCCTGCACAGCACTCTGGCCGAGTTTCTCGTAGGTATTAAAAACACTGGCAGAATTTTATTTACAATGTGTAATTATAAAAAGTTCTTAATTTATAAAATAAGCACACATACCTACAGAAATTTTTCAGACATAGTATGTGATGCTACATTGTTAGAAACTATACTAGAATAATACTTAGTGTCTTCTTGTAAAAGGGGGCATGATGTGGGATATACATAGAAATGTTCGAATTCCACTAAACTGTAGCAAGAAAAAGCTCCAATGTAATAATTCAGTTTAGGAACAAACATTTATATAAGATTATTTGCCAAATTTTACATAGTTAAATATCAAATTTGTAGAATATATTCTATTGTATATCTTATCTATACTGCCCTAGAGAAACCAAGAACAAGGACCCCTAGATTCTCTCATTTGTGTAAAATCAAATAAAGGTAAATGAAAAGCATACATAGTGAGCATAAGTTGTATCATAGTTATATGTTTTGAATTTTTTCAGAGACTTTTTCAATTTTTAAATAGGTGAGAATTAGGTAAATCACTGATTTTAATATCTTTTATTAATATTTATGTATTGCATTTGTTACATGTCCATAGAAACTAATTTTTTTGAGATCTTTCCATGTATCTGGT
Organism: Plecturocebus donacophilus; assembly: GCA_004027715.1. Classification (NCBI taxonomy): domain Eukaryota; kingdom Metazoa; phylum Chordata; class Mammalia; order Primates; family Pitheciidae; genus Plecturocebus; species Plecturocebus donacophilus. Next base: position 35,708 of record PVKP010009506.1, read on the forward strand.
GCTAGGGCATCTAAAATGTTTCTATTTCACTCTTCACTAGAAACTTATGATGTAAATAGTTTTATTCCCAATTTTTCTCAATTGTCTTTTCGACTCTGTCCTCTGTCATTTTCATTATGTTCATGAAAAGGCCCAATAAGTAATTACCCCTTTCTTATCCTTGTGATGCAATTCCACTGCTGGTGCTTAATCCTACAGAAATGAAAGTATATGTTCATACAAAACCTGTTATTGAATCTAGTGTATTCAAGATCACCCAAAACTGGAAAGAACACAAATGTCTTTCCATAAGTCTTGATATATACACTCTCTGGTACATCCAAATAATGAAATTCTCCTTAGAGAAAGAGAATGAATTACGAATACATGCAATGACTTAACTTCACCTTCAAAGCATTATACTGAGTGAAAGTAACCAGTTCGGTAAGGTTATATATTAGATGAGTCCAATTATATGACAGTCTCAAAATCACAGATCCATCAGTATTAAGCAAATATTAACATTAGGTTTAGCTATTGGGGCTAATCTAATTTTAGAGGAATAGTGTGGGGAACGTTTTTGGGGTAATGGAATTGCTTTGTATTCTCATTATGCAAGTTCATTGCATGACTCTCTGCATGTGTCACATGTTATAGAAATGTACACCATATAGTACATTTGAAAATATGATAATAAAAAACAAGACTTGAAAGACACAACAAATGTAAGATAAGTTTCACAGAGTCTGGAGATTTTTTTTCCTGGAATAAGAAGAATTCTGTAAAAATTATAGTAATCTTTAAATACTTTAAAACCTATCTTATGGCTTACCCTAAATTATCCAAGTTAAGAACCGTTAACTTATTTAAAACCATTACTTGTTTCTCATAATATCACTTGTCTCATCCTGGTATGCACACTCCCTTATAATTATCCTTTTCTTTTCAGCCTGCTCAGTAATCTAATTTTGTTAATTTAAAAACCAACCATCTAGGCCAACCAGTACAATCAACATTCCATCAGTTTTAGATTATTAAAAGGATTCTTATTATTGTTAGCCATTTAGGGAGGTCACAAACCAGAGGAAGAGAAGTAGCTGGATTCCTTTCCTTTTCTCCAGAGTTGTAAGTCTGCTTCTAAGTTTATTTAGTGAGTGAGAGCTGCCAAGATCTTTCAGTGTGGAAATTGGTGATACTTAATGCTTGAACACATGGCTCAACATTAACATTTTAAACTTGGCATAAGTTTCAGTCTCAGGGAGAAACAGCTGCTTTGCTAAGCATTGGGGGAAAAAGGATCATTAAAAGTTTAAAATAAGTGGAAAATGCTATCCTGCCTGATCATTAGAAAGTTTTGTGAAATGTTAGGAGTAGAAGCAAAGCTACCCGCACTTCATGAAATTATATGGTGAATACGATAAGTGAACCAGAAAAATAAAAACCAACACACACACACACACACACACACACACACACACACACACACACAAACACAGAGAGAGAGAGAGAGAGAGAGAGAGAGATTCTGTCATGTATTGCATTAAAACAGAAATGTATATGTAAGCAGAGTATTCTTAACTAGAATTTGATCCTCCACCTCAACTTTGAATGTGAAAATTTACTCCTGTGGGATACTTAAAAGGTGGCCTACATCTTACTATTTGATGTAGTCCTATACACTACTGATCGTACAATTACATTTAACAATGACCATATGAGGACATTTACTTGTAAGTATTTATCGAAAAAAGTCCTTCTTATGTAGCAAGCAATAAATGGAGAAATAATCATTTCTCAGTAAAATAAGAATGATGTAAATTGTTGAGGTGTTCTCTCACTTTCTCTCCTCCTTTTGTTTTGTCCTTTTGGCCTTTATTTTATAAATTTTACTTTAATATACAGGGACATAGAATCTTCAGTCATACAATAATGGTACAAATAGGAAAAAAGAAAAGATAAAAAGTGAAAGTAAGTAGAGACACCTCAAGGGCAAGAAATAACAACGATTATGTACACATTTTTCTTGCTTGGATTTTACCTATGATAAGAAATTCTATGTTAGACAGAAATAATCTAGATTTTTATCACTGAGTGACTTCATTTTCTATTTTGGTCTTGAACATTTTACTCCATAGCCAGCTTCGTTTCATTTACATTCTTTTGAGAATTTCAAGTATATTCAGACTCTTAAAACTTAGAGAAAGAAAAATGTCAATTCTTTCTCAGAAATCAGTGCAAATTCACTCATCCTCAGAAAGTTTATTTAACCTGTCAATGTATTATCCAAAGTTTAATCAACTGGCACATTTTAATATACCATATTATCTTAAAATGAACACATAACATTTCTATTTGAAATACCATTCAAAATACATTACTATGTTTTACTTTTGTAAGTGCATTGTGGCAAATGATGCAAAATAGTGTCTGCATATTAGATGAACAGTTAATATCCTTCAATGTTATGCAACAATTAGTTCTGAACATTTGTCACAGTCACAGACATTCACCTTCTGAGGAAGATTCTTGCTTATATTCAGGTCAAATGAAACATCCTGAGGCTAAACTAAAATATTTATCAGAAAAATTAGATATCCTCCCATACAAATTCCATTGAAACAATAATTTTAAATATATGTATATTTTGGGTCAAGACAGTTATAATAAAACAATTGTAATGTTTTTAGTTTTATCATTTAGGTTCTACTTTTCCTTCAGGAATAAAAAATGTTTTCAGTGCACACATTATTATGTTTTCACACTGCTGTGTTTGGAAAAATAAGTCAACTAAAGAGTAACTCTTCCTTTTACTATCCTTTGTATGTAATAGAAGCAGTAATTTAGTAAAGCTGCCCTGGAGAACTAATAGAGTCTCATCCTATGTCTCCTCTGATCTGTGTCTTTTTAGACTTATACTTTAAGAAAGGCAACAACATCCAGATAACTTTCAAAAATGGTCAAGTTGCCAGCATTTTTATTTGAAGAAAGTTACTCTTCCATTTTCCCTTGCATATATTAAATTTAACACAACACATTTAGAGGCTGTTATGTGTGCAATATTTTACATAGATAATTCCTCTTACTTCCTAATGAGCATCTGATGCCTCTCTTCCTCTCCACTTAATATTAGTGAAAATACTGACCAATGAAGCCTTACTTTATTCATTGAGAAACAACTGGAATGCTAAGCAAGTTTTATAAACAGAATTTTGGGTTTCAGTTTAATCTGCATTGCCAACATACTCCAATTAAGAGAATTCTTTTATGATTTACTATTGGCTTAAGTGTATAAAAAGGGCTGTTCAATTTTTAAAAATATTTACACAATACACAAAAAAGATCACAATCTATATAGCTTTAATGGTTTCCAATGTTTTATGCTGTAACTGTTTATAATTAGCAAGTACATAGAAATTGGTTAATTTCACAAAGTAACATCCTAGGGCACTATTAGACTGAGCGGAGTTCATCTAGTAGTGAGTTTGCAAAAGGAGATTCAGAATAATCAGCTAGGGTTCACAGACAGATATAATGAAAATGGCACCCAAGAAAAATCCAATTATCTTATCTCAAAATGATCTCATGGGAACACTGGAACAACTTAACCCAGTAGAACTTTCAACTTTTAGATGGCAAAAAAATCATAATACCAAATTTTATTAATATCACTGTTAATATTGTGACTCCCTAAGTCATTTTCTTAAGATGCTTCATATCAACTTTATGGAATAAAAATTTTTATTCTTATTTTACATATAAATTGAAGTGGCATTAATTTCTCAAAACACAAATTTACACTTCAACAGCTAATAATGTTTTCAACATTTCAAGACTTCCACTAGTACAGATGCTATGCCACAAAACCCTGACATTGGGCCGGGCACTGAGGCTCATGCCTGTAATCCCAGCTTTGGAAGGCAGAGGTGGGCAGGTCACTTGAGATCAGGAGCTTGAGATCAGCCTGGCAAAACATAATGAAACCCTGTCTCTACTAAAAACAATACAAAAAATTACCTGGGATGGCAGGGACCTGTATATGGCAGGCACTCAACTTCTTAGGAGGCTAAGGTAGGAGAATAGCTTGAACTCAGAAGACAGGTTGCAGTAAGCCAAGATTGTGCCACTGTAGCAGCCTGGGTGACAGAGTAAGACTTCATCTCAAATAAAAAAAAAAAAAAAAAAAAAAGAAAAGAAAAGAAAAAAGAAACCAAAACCCTGACATTAGACTTTGCCAATAAATAGAAGAAAGTATTACATAAAGGCTTACTGTTTTAAGCCTGAATGTTTGGATGTGTTAATTACAATTAAAAGATTAAAGACTTTACATTCTGATAAGTATTTTTTATGTTGTCTGTTATGGTATATTTTGAATGAAAGTCATATAGTTTACTGATTGTTTTTCATAAAATATTCTCTGATTTTGGCTTTCTTATTAACTGCTTTGTAGTTAAACCTAATCATGTTTCATTGTGTTTCTCTTCCTATAATTCTGGGATACATAGAACTCTTTGATCATGTGGATCCCAAAAATAATTTTAGCCTTCAGTTTATATGTACACAAATTATTATTTTAATAGTAATATACCCATCGGCATTATGAGTTTTTTCCATTTAAATAATTTTTGAAAATTAATAAAAATAATGTAATGCAACAAAATTGGCATGGATTAATATGATCAAAAACTATATTATGATTTCAAATTTAATATTTGAGCCACCATGTAAAATAGTTTTATTATATAAAACAATTATCTTCACGGATATTTATGTATGAAATTAAATATTTCATACATTCATTAATTTTATAATTTTAGAAACCAGCCAGTCTGAGGTGCACTAATCAACTTTTCCATTTGTATGAAAGCTAATTATTTAATGGGCAGTAATAATTTTCTCTTCCTAATGAGTCATCATGCACGCCCTGCATATTGAACACTTAAAATAGTCTTCTTATTTTCATCATCAATAATATTTTACTCTGTCAGCATAAAAATTTTGATCTTTTGAATTAGGTGTTTAAGTCCTTCTTTTTATTTTAACTATGTTATTAAACATGAACATAATTTGCCCTTTGAGAGACCAGCTATCTTCTTACTAATTCATGTTCTGAAAGTGCCCTTATTTGTTATTTATTAATTCTCATTACAAGCCTGCCAAAGTCATAGGAATAAGACCAACTTCTTGAAATAGAAGTGTAACATGACTTACTTTTAATGACATTTGTATATAGATGCAATAAAACAAAATTTAGTCTCTCCAAATATTAAGCATAGCACACGCATATTCTTGTTTTCCTACAGAGAAATTTAGTATTTTTATAAGTGAGAGGTGAATTCACTGTGATTTTACATGAGAAATTGTGAGAGCAGAAGCCATAGTAGCAAATTTTTTAAAACTTGTACCATCTTCCAGTATTCAATCATTTTATAGGAAATACGAAAGAAATTCATTCTCCAGTAAGACAAAAACAAGATTATTTATTCCCTAGGGAAAGTATTAACCAAATTAAATGCATTGCAAAATTTAATTAATATAAGCATATGATCTAAAACAATATTCCTCTTTCAATTGACCAATTTTCAACTGCATACTAAGGGATCTGAGTGTTTTATACAATCAATGAAGTTTTGATATGATTATTTCACCCCCAGTTGACATTAATTGCACTATCATTACCTTTTCCTGAGATAAAACACTAAGTAGAAAGCAAAAGAGAAATAAGTCATTTCTTTTCATGAATATTCATGTTTTCAAAAGTACAAATGGTATTTCCAGTATACTTGGCAGTTGAATTAACATTTTGAGTTAAGAGTGAAGTGCAGCTAAAAGGATGGAGGGAGGGTAAGGTGGCCAGTATCTATGAATAAATTTATTTTTCCAGAAGCCTCAGTGTTGTCTCCATATGGATATAATGGTAAAACAATTCTATTTTTTACCACCGTAGTTTTTAAAGTCTGGATCACTACATAAATTTGCTGTACTGTGATCAATCATTAAGATTGTTATCAAAGATGTGCTGCTTTAATACACAAGAGAGTTCATAATGATCCCAATTAAAACAAACAAACAACTATCAACTTGGGAAAAACATTCTGTTGTAGCTAATATGATAAAACTGTATCACACACACTTATTAGTGGCTCTTAATTGATAATGAATACTTGTTTATTGTAGATGTAAGTCTTCAGATTAAGCACAATTTTTTGAAATTGATTCTGTAACATTGAAAAATAATTTCTCTATTGACCATTATGATATTAAATATTTTTATAATATAAGCCCTTTTCTGCATTTCAATAACTCCACTGAATCCAGGAAATATTAGACCATTAATTATCTTCACCTTATATGTCTATATCATTACACAGATATCTGTGTAATTAGAAGAAACAATTACTAATTTTGAATTTTCCACAAGAAAAATGTTTACTCACTTTTCTTAACTCCTCCATAGTCTTCCGCTATACTCCTTTTCAGCATGATGTTAGGTTCCCCGCAAATCATATTCATTAATAGAGCAATGCTGACTGAGACCTCTTTTAGAAGAACCTTATGATGTCCAACTCTCAACTCCATAGCTCTAATTGACCAAATGAGTGTGCAGGAGTTTGAGGAGGGAAGGTGGTAATATCAGCTTTTACATGTCCAAACTCGTGGTTTAATTTCTATAGTTTTTTGCATATGTTAGTTACTTAAGAGAAATTTCTGCCAATTTGTCTCTGTCTCTCCTGCTCCAGCATTCTCATCTAAGCTTCTTGAGTACTTACTTATTCTTCATATTGGAACTCTTACCACCTAAGCCCTTACCACAATTTTAAATTTGCTTCAACACATAATTAGCCTTTTAAAAAATAGTTTAAACATTTAGAACACATTTGTCACTAAATGATGAAGAATGAAAAGGTTATTTCTACTATAATTTGAATCTCTGAAAAATGCTTCCAAAAACATCAGAAAATAGTCATTATAATTGTCTTTTTAGAGAAGATTAATTTGGTAAAATTCAAATTAATTTAAAATTATAATTGTACTTTGCCAAAATGTGTTTGTCCCTATTGCACTAAATATTCTTCTCCTATGATTTATGCACAGAGATTAACACAGTTGTAACAAATTCCTCAAAGTATGCATTTTTATTCCCCAGTTCTATTGATTAGTAAATTAACCAGCAAGCCAGTTGCTTGTCTTTGCAATTAATGTTTTATTGAAACAAAGCCATGCCCATTTATATACCTATTGTCTGTGGCTGCTTTCCTGCTACAATAATAAAGTAGTTGCAATAGACTCCATATGGCCTACAAAACCTAAAATATCTACTGGCCCTTTAAAAAGAGTTTACCAAGTCAATATGATTACATTTTTGCTGGAGGACAGTTTCTAAAATAATTTATCCTACATTATACATTGATTTTCCACTCTACATGGTATATTAGGAGTAACTTCCCCATGAATAGCTGCAGTAGAAGAAGCCCTTGGTGTTCTTGCTTGGCCAGTCACCCTTCTTCAGGAGCTTTCCATAACCTGTCCACTGATGATTCTCTTTCTGTGATTCTTCTTTTAAATATCCTAGTTCAAGGTGACACTAATTATCTATATCAAGTTTGACATTTTCTCTAATAGGTCAATCTAATTTTCTTCCTCAGGTAATGTATAATCAGTTAATTATCTATGAGTTCTTGGTCTGTAAAATGATATATATTTGAAAGGTGAGGCTGTCATGGACGCCATTTTAAACCACATAAGATTTTCCAAAAAAAAAAAAATGGAGCTATAAACATACAGAGAAAAAGAACAGAAGTGAAACCAGTAAAAAGAAAAAAAAAAAAGACTCGTGTAGAGAAAGAGAAAAGACACTGCCTGGATTCTGAAAAATTACTATTTCCAGATTTTTATGAATTCAGTCTATTGTAGTCAGAAAATGTTGAAGTTACTATACTTATAAAAATAAAAAAATGACTTACAATAAAGAATTGTGTAATAAAAATGTGTGTTAATAAGCTATAAATAAAACTATGAAACAATTTATAAAAATGGGAAGATGACAAGAAAACTAACAAAAATAATGAGAAAGAGAATAATTTTCAACAGGTCATGTTCTTATAATAGTTCAATAAAAGTAATATTTATTTGAGAAACTTAAGACCATACTATACATGAGGAGTAAATGGTAAAGACAATGAAATTGAGGAGAAAGTGGAGCCAACTAAGAATGGAATAAAGGAGAGTCCCAGGATGACAGCTATTCAAAAATCATCAAAAGTAAGCTATCAGATGTGAGCAGGAAAATGTAGGCCTCCACACAGGAGGCCTCTGCTGAAAATATATATTTTTGTGTGTAAATATATATGCACACATAATAAGAGGATTTTTAAAAAATAACTAGTGCTGGAGAATTTTTTGAAAAGTAATTGAAGAGATAATGCAGGTGAATAATACAAGAAAATTCAAAGTCAATACAAAATTCCATGAAAAAGTTACCTAAGAAAGAAAATATAAACATAGCAAATAATTTGAACAGTTATGTAATGAAAATAATATAAAAGTTTGGATTCCAAATATATAATTAGGTGAAAAGCAAACCAGAAATGACTAAATAAATCTTATGGAACTACTTTTAAATTTAGTAACCTAAAAATATAAATGACAGAAATTTGTAAGTGGTATTAAGAAAATTCTTAGTCATTTGGGTTGCTACTACAAAATATCAGACACTGGGTGGTTTAAATAAAAGATAGTTATTTCTCACAGTCTGGAGGCTGACAAGTCCAAGATTAAGGTACCAGCAGATTGAGTGCTGATGAGGGCTCCCTTCCTGGTTTGCAGATGGCTGCCTTCTTGCTGTATCCTCATATGATGGAGATAAAAGGCTCTTATGTCTCTTCCTCTTCCTTATAAAGGCATTAATTCCACCCTGAGGGCCCCACCATTATGTCCTAATCTATCTCTAATTACTTCTCAAAGGTCTCACCTCAAAACAGCATCATATTGAGGATTAAGACTTCAACATATGAATTTTGAGGGAAACACTAACTTTCAGCTCGTAACAGGAAGGAAATATCATATTCTCATGTTACAGACTGAGAACACCTTAACAGGTACATTCTATGCTTGATGAAACAATATTAAAACAATAATAACAAACATTTCTCATAGTTATAAAAGCAATCAATAGAGAAACTAAAAGTAGCAATACTACTACTTTTAATTGTATGTTGAGAGAGGGATTATCAGTATGTGAATGAATACTGCTAAATTTTTAATCTAAGATTTAGATAACTTAGCAGTATTCATTCACATGCTGATAAGTCATTCACATACCAATAATTCATTCACAACTTAGATAATTTAGATGTTACCTTTCAAAGGAAGGTGTCAGTAGGTAAATATGAAGTTGATACAACAAAAATTAAGAGGCATATTAATTTGTAATATGACAGTATCAAAAATAAGAATAATATTGACTCAATGATTGTTTTATTTGATCTCTTATACTCTAACTTTGACTCTTTTACTGTCTATCCTTCTGTGTTGAATCATGAAATGTTATAGATTTGATGACAGAAACATTTTGCTACCTTTCTACATACCCTCACCTTTGGCAATCACATTATCTATGCTTTAAATACTACATATGTGCTGATGATACAAAAAAAATCATTTTTACCTGTATATACTATTTTATATATAATCAAGGACTGGATATTTTTACCCCTGTCATATACATTTACTAAGAAGAAACATGACAATTATTAGTGATTTGTTCTCTCTATGCTCCAGGACTATTTAACCTATCAGTAAAAACTCCATAATTTACTTACAAAATTATCTTAATCTGATTCTCTGCCTGTATCCTAGAAAAGATAATATCATGCCTCACCTCAACTTCTTTCACTATCACCTGATCTTTTAAAATTATGAGGAGAATCAAGCATTCCTCATCTGAAAGCCCTATAGCAAGTTCCATTTGGTTCTACTGAAATATGAACTTCTTGCCTTGACCTACCTTTCCAACATCAGCTCACCTCTCTCTAACCTTAAAATAGTCTCTCACATCCCACATTGGCTCAGTCACAGTCCTGACTTTTAGTTGCCAAAATTTCCCAAAGTATTATTTTACTTTTGCTTCATCCTCTGAAAATCTGAAGAATTTCTGGAGCCACCATTACTTTGGATCCATGCCTTCCTTCAATTATTCTTTTGAAATTCAACTTTTTGGTGTTGCCTTCCCTCAGTCACTAAGTCCAATTACCTTGACTCATGCCATGCCTGTCTTCTCACACCCCTCTCAGCTTCTTCATAGCACATGATCTTCTAAAATTTATATGTATGTGATGTGTCTGGTCTTTTTAAAAATCAGTATCTGTTGTCCTTACTCAACACCACCCTCAAAGGCCATATGTTAATTTTCATTAATCTCATTTCCACACTTCTCATAAAGTCTGAAACATGGTAGGCATCACTAAGTATTAGTTTTATTCATCTGTGCACTTACAGAAAAATTCTGACCTCTTATAATCAGAAATTGCTGAATAAATTTATAAATAGAAATTTGCAAATAACTGATTACTATTTAATGTATATGGTTTAAAAAATATCTAAAAGATAGTACCTTGTGAATGGGGTCATTTTCCTTTTGTGGTTTATCCTTTTACAATGTGAGTAACTGGCAGGCAAATCGTTTATAATTTTGCAATAAAATTTTAGTAGTGGTGCATACGAATAAGCAGGTAAAGAACTGAAGACTGATTTTCTTGCCTATCCTATTTTAAAAACATACTGTTTACAAACAATTATCTTATTTATCTCACTTGAAGTTCAAATTTTCCTATTAATTTGTGTGTATGTTTTCTCCTCTACTAGAGAAGATAATCTGTAAACATTAAAATTGTAATGATCTTGAATATGACAACAAATGAGAGTGCCAATGTCAAATTATTGTTCAATCTACTAAATGGGAAAATTAATTTAGTAATTAATTAATAGATGTATCTGTTATAAACACAGATGCATATTTGGACACAATAATGCTGTCTTAGATCAAATGCATGTAGGAATACACAATTGAATGTTGAAAAACAAAGGATTAATTACAAAGGTATGTTAAATAATATGCAGTTATTAATGATATTGTTTTGGTGATAAAATACAATGAGAAAGATGAAACGTAGATGGATTTTTAAGAGTTCTTTAAATCTAGAAGAATGTCGTTTAGTGAGATAAGGGAGAATACTGCTTTCACAGGTTCCATATTAGTTGTAGTTGCTGTGTGTTGATAGAAAGTGTAAAGGGTAGTGCCACTAATAGGAACAAAACTACATAGAGTAAAATAAGACATTACATAATCAGGGATAATTTAGATATAGATGCAAAATATTATTAGTAAGCAGAAAGAGACATACTTTTCTGTTGGAATATTCCAAAATATTCATAGAGGACCTTAAATTCAAACTAGGTCTTAGATAATGAATAGGAGCTTTAGGGGGAGGGGTGTAAGAAGAGAATTCTAAACATGGCAGAAAGCATGTGTATAGAAATGGAGTAAAAACATAGTGTTGACTGGGAGGAGTGGCTCACACCTGTAATCACAGCACTTTGGGAGGCTGAGGCTGGAGGATCTCCTGAGGTTAAGAGTTGGAGACCAGGCTGGCCAACATGGTGAAACCTTGGCTCTACTAAAACTACAAAAAAATTAGCTGGGGGTGGTGACATGCACCTGCTACTTGGAGAGGCTGAGGCAGGAGAATTGCTTGAACCCAGGACACAAAGGTTGTGTGAGCCAAGATTGCACCACTGCACTCCAGCCTGGGTGACAGAGGGAGACTTCATCTCAAAAAAAAAAAAAAAAAAAATGATGTTGAGGGCTTTTATGAATGAGTTTAGAAAGCCTAAAGACTTTAGTAACTGTAGGTTAAGGTGTAAGAAAGGGAAATGGCAGAAGATGAAACTGAGCAGCCTGATCATGAAGGAGCAGAGCAAATAGGAGTTCCATGTTTATTACTCATTTTATAGGAAACTGGTGCTGAGGTAAGTTCTGACTTGGGGAAGAGCATATTTTCTTTAGAGAATAACCTCTCTGAAAAACGTGAAGCCAGAGGAAAGTCAGGAAAAGGCGGGAAATCGAGGCAGGGAAAGCAGGAGGCTGTAGCAAGATTTTAGACAAAAATGATTGCTGACTAAGTCAGAGGAACAGAGGAACAGCTCATTTTTAGGACATCCATTTAGGAGGCAAAACTGGCAATACATCATCGTCAGTTTTAGTACTGAAGTCAAAGTTAACATATCAAAGCTGGGTTCTTACTTAATATACCTGTGACCTCCTACTTAAAAAAACAATTGATGGCAGTGGCTGCTCTAGATAGCTTGCCTCTGCCATCAAGCTGGAGGCAGTTGAGGCTGCGTTCTCCATGTGGCTGGTGGGAGCCACACCCCTTCTGAGTTGGGGTGGGAGCTCCACAGGTGCCCCAGGAGCTCCACAGGTGCCACTGTAGCTTCCAAAAACACTGCTGCAGACCCAGGCCTCCCATTCCATAAAGTAGACAGGAGCTCCACCTTCATGGGTGGGGCGGCAGCTACACAAATGGTGACTGTGGATTGGAGGCTCTCTTTGCTCTTGGGGGCCCTGGAGCAGGCAGGAGCCCTGCCCTCCTGGGCACAGCTGTAGCTACCCAAATTGTGGATGCAGACTCAGGCATTCCTGCACTCTTGGGAGCCCAGGAAGTTCCCCCTACCCTCACAGGCTCCAAAGTGCCAGCTCACACTGCCTGGCTCCTTCCTAACTGTCGACACACACTTCTATCCTGGGTAATGTCAGGACTGAGCCCAGGTGCTATGAACAGCAGCAGAAGGAAGACAGATTCCTGGGCAGAAGGGGACAAGTCCCCAGTGAGTCCCTACCTTCAGGCCAGGGGGGTCCTGAAGGCTGGGGGTCTGGCTGTCAGTCCCACAAAACGAAGTGGGGACCTGTGGTGCCTTTTCTGGCCTGCCCATGTATCAATAGATGTGCATTTTCTGTCCTGTAAGGCCCATAAATGCTCCAGGTTCAGGCAGAGATGAGCAGACGAAGGGATGAACAGCTGCATAGAGCAGTTACCCTCCTGCTGAGAGCTTCAGAGACCTGCAGAGACGTTAGAACTACCAGCTGCAGAGAGGAGCAGTCCACTTCGGGGCTTTCTTTCTGATGGGAGCTGGGCACATGTGGTATGACCCAGCTGCAGAGAGCATTACCCTCTCCAGGGTCTCCTCCAGGGCTAAACACATGATGGAGCAACCTACCTACAAAGAGGAGCTACCACTGTGGGTCCTCTCTGAGCTGTTCTAACACACAGTAAATCTCCTGTTTGTCTTGCTCAGTCTCCACTTGTCTGCCTACCTCATTCTTCCTGGACATAGGAAAAGAACTTGGGAAAAGGCACCACTGGCCATAGAGGTTTCCAGCTAGAAAAGTGACATCCTGTAACAAAATGATAACTACAAAAACTTTTTTTTCAGTATGATATAGACATAGTCTCCAAGGATATTATCAATAATATAAAGTAACTTTACAAATCACAGCTGTTTTTATTGTTGAAATAATTCCTATTGTGAAGAGAAGATATCAATAAATGTACTTTAAGAAAAGTAAGTAGATAATTATATTAAAACCTGGCAGCAAAGTTCATATATTTACTTAAAAACAATACATGGCCATTGGATAATATGACTATAAGTAGTAAGTAAATATAAATATTAGTTAAGTAAATTAAATCTGATAGCAAGTTTATGTGTTTACTTAAAAACAATAGATGGCCATTGCATTATATGACTATACATAGGCTATATAAAATATGTTATTTATGAGTAGTGTTTTTATTATGTATTACCTATGCTTCATGTTTTTATTCTTGATATAATTCTTGATAAAATATACATTCTGTTATTATTCTTACAGTACTTTTTTTCTTTTCAGTGTAATATATAGGTAAGCACTGTCATATAAAATAAAATACATTTTGCACTTAATATGACTAGCCAACTTCCATAGATTTCTAGTTTTAAACAGTCAAGTATTTTCTCAAAATAACAAAAACAATTTTTTTCTTCATCGTTAACTTTTCAAAGCCTGCTGACTTTTGTGAAATCACCGCAGCGAGGCTCAAATGGTGTATGAAATGAACATTTCCTGCCTAGCCACTGCACCTAGGAAATATCATGACAATGTCTTGCAGTCAATGTTCTGCTCACTTGTTTTTTGTAATACTGAGGTCACAGAGTAAAGCAAACTTACTGAGGAAGAGGAAAAGAACAACTGAAAAACTTTTCTTTAAATGTTATTTTAATTTGCCCCCTTTTCCATATATGTTTAATTGGAGATATTAAATCAACGTGAAATACAGTGCTGCTTTCAACTGAATCATCATGGATGCTCTAATCACAAATATTAAACATAAACCAAATATTTGTATATATATTGTCCCTAGTTGGTGAACACCAGACATAATGGTTATGTTGGAATGAACACCTCTATAACCCTGAAGGAAGTTTGGCTCTTATGTTATCTTTTGTGTATTCATAACGGAAGCTTTAGAGCATAGGCATCTTTCTTGACATATCTCAATTGTTGTTTATGTTAAATGACATGCTGGTAAAATGTGGATACAAGTTGTCTTGGTTTATTAAGAGATGTGGCAACAGCAATAGACACCAAACACAAACAGAAACTCCCACATAAATATGTTTCTATTTCCTCTTGTAGTACTCATTTCATTTCCCTTTCATCCATATAACTTGGACCCATGAATACACAGCAATAGAGATATAATATTCCATTTCTAAAATGTGTGTTTCAAAAAAAAATCACAGTCATATCATACATCCCTTCTTGTGTTTGCTCTTTTTCCCTTGAATTGCATTTGCTCTCTTGGCAAGGCATTTAGAAAGAGTTTATTTTGCCTTTTCTAAGCCAAAATAAGTATATGTAAAAGGGCAGCAGGATAGGGCATTCACTCATTCAACAGAAGTTCATTGAGAACTTGCTTTGTGTTAGTTACTATTTTATGCACACCTAGAAGTTAGAAAAGGTAAAGCACTATTTTAATATTTTTCATTTTCTCTTTTTGTATTTGAAAATCACCAGGAAGAAAAGATGAACAGTATTCTGTTTACCCATGAATTTTATTTATTTATTTATTGCTTTCTAGCCCTAGAATCGAGGACCAGGATATGGATATTAGAATTGCCAAAATGTTTTTAGCAAAAAGGCTAAATGTAAGACCATAGTTTGGAATTCAGCAGAAAATTGTTTCTATAAACTGTGGATAAGTTCTTAGACAAGCATACAAATGCCAATTTTGTGATTCATTTTATGTTATTCTTTCAAAGAACACTGGGCTCAGAATTATAAAACATGATTCAAATTTCTCGTTTTCTACTCACTGTGTGACTTTTTGTGACTCAGTTGATCTTTGTGGGTTGCACAATTTCAGGCCTATGATGACTGAACAAGAAAGCAGTTGATGTACTGAAAAGGGCTTTATTCATTACATTAGTTTCCTAGAGCTACTGTAAAAGTACCACAAGCTGAATGAATTAAAATGATATAAACTGATTGTCTTAGAGTCCTGAAGGTTAAAAGTCCAAAATCAAGATATAGCAGGCTCATGTACACCATAAAATGTGTAGGGGAATCATTCTTGCTCTTCCAGTTTTTGGTGGTTTGCTGGCAGTCTTCAGCCTTTTTTGACTGATAGGTGAATCACCCCAATTTTCTATCTTCACATGGCATTCTCTTTGGGTCTCTGTTTGTCTTGCTTGGCCATCTTCTTATAAAGACACAAATTATATTGGACTAGGGGACCTCCTTACTTCAGTGTGACCTCAACCTATCTCATTACAATTACAACTAAGGACTTCAAACTAACATTTTTGGAGGAATACAATTCAACTCATAAATATTTTAATACTATACTGTTTACTAGTGTATAAATTATAGTACCCTATAGAAAAAATTTTCCCAATAGGAAAGAAACATATGTCAAAAGAAACTGTTTTTCTTTGTTCCATATCTACCATTACCATCACTAACCTGATGAATCCATACTTAACCACACATTACTTTTAACATGGAATGTTTGTTAATAATTAGGAAGTTTACATTTTTTGCAATGTATGTTGAATCTTCTTTACCTAGCTTCATTCCTGTAATAACCCTGTGAGGTATTCATGGAACCATTTTTTACATGAGTAGACTGAATCTCAGAAAGGTATTAATTTGCTTAACATCATAAAACTGGTAAAATGGAAACTAGAACCCTTTCAACTCCAGGTATAATATTTTCATTAGAACTCTTCCCTCTTCTCTTGTCATTCTGTACATACTATCAAATTGCTGTCTTTCATGTCCATTAAATTAACTACTACCCTCACATTGTTGGTGATGTTTAAAAAATAAAAAAATAAAAAATAAAATTAAATTAAAAAAAAACTTTGGACTTCCTGCCTGTATTTTCAAAGATTCATGTGGAATTACCCAAAATGTCCTGCAGACACCAACACTGGAAATGATTAAAAATGACTTAACAATCTCTCATCCTGCTTCATTCTCTATGCCTGTTAATGGGGTCACCAAGCACCTACTAATTCAGACAGAAACTTGTAGATTCATCCTTGAGTTCTCACTCCCTTCTGCCCATTCCCACACTGACACGATAACCAAACTTTAACACATGTTCTCATGAATCTGCTCTTGCTCTGTAAGTTTTCTGTGTTTGTCATGTTGCCTATATCATTGAAAAGTTTATCTGATTTTACTGTTAGCAGCTTTTAATTTTTTTCTCTCTCTCAGAGATGCACTACCATTTAGTACCATGTGAATTATCTGACTAAAATATATTATGCCACTTCATGTTTAATAAATATGTATACAAATCTTGTTCACTTCAATATAATATCCAAAGCCTTAATAAAGAATAAAACATACTTTATAAACTAGGTTATATTCTACAATTTCTGTATCTCTTGTTACTTGTTCATCCTTTTATCCCTGTCTACCATTTACCTAAATCTGGGCTCTGGCTATGATAAAATTTTCTATTTTCCAAATATATATATAATAATTTTATAATAATTATATGTTGACTTTTAATATGTTTCAGATACCATTTTTCACACTTTTAATGTTTTGATGTATCCCCATTCTCTCAATGCTCCTGAAGGTAGTTACTACTATTTTTTTAATTTTACAGATTTGGAAAGTATCCTTTAGAGGGAATTTAATGACTTTGCTAAAAACACATAGAAACAAAGTCTTAGATAGAGGAATTTTGCCTAGGAGACTATCTCTGGAGTCCAGTCGCTAACCACCTTGCTAAACTTTACCACACGGACATTGTTTAAACAACATGTTTGCATCAGTAATTTTTGTTTATACCCTTCCCCATTACCCCAAAGTTCTTGTCTCTCTGGAAAATGCTTTCTCATTCTTCAAAACCTGTACAAACTGCATTACCTTTCCTCACTAAGCCTGTTCAAACAGAAGAAAAATATAATTTTCTTGTATTTCTTGGCATATGAAAAGTTATCATTGTTTATACAACTATATTTCCTGTTTTTTTCAAAACACCAATATTATAAAAATTCCACTTATTGTCCTACATGTCTAATTTTTTTTTTTGAGAACACATGGCCCTCATAAATGTAAGATGATGCTGTAGCTTATTAGTTTATGTGTTTCTCTTCCTCTTCTACTGATCTGATTCTTGAAAATAAATGTTGTATTTCATGTCCATACTTTCCTTAAACCCTGGAATAGGTAAGATCTCAAAATTCAGTGGCTGATTTGAATTGAATTGAGCAATTTATGCTTATTTCTTATAACACATAAGGAACTATTTACTCTGCATAATTTTGGGTGGGGGAACATTATATTTTCACCCAAAAATGATATGAAAAAAAGATTTTAATATTGAGTAAAAGGAACCTTGATCAATAAGTATGTATATTTGCAAATATCTAAGAAAAAAATAGCCTTTGAGAAGTGACATTCAATTTACCCTAGTTGATGAAATGTGGTATATTAATTATAGCATTTTAATATTACAAAGCTTCTGAAATAATTCCTTTTTATCCCCAACGTAACTTTAATAATAGTACAGTTGTAGAACTTTGATTTACCTACCTCACACACTTGGTAGAAGTGACTATACCCATTTGCACTCACTATTCACTATTCTCTAATTGTGAAAACACAATACCTTTCAGCATCCAGTATGCCAATCTAAATCGAAATTACTCAGTTGTTCCCAGATTTGGGGATTTTCTATTTAAGATGTTCGAATTGGAAAAAAAAAAGATTTCATTTTTCTGCATGCCAGTATACTGAACTGTAAAATCCAGACAATGGTGATGCTACGTCTAACCTAATCGTTTGAAGTACAAATGAGCGTAGATTTTTTAAATGGTCTTAAAAGACATGAAGTAGTGCTGTTTTTAAAATGCAGGCAATTTCTCAAATTAATCTGTCCTATGTTGGTGTATACAGTTGCTCAAAGACCTCTTTTAAATAATGAATAATTTGTAATTACCATATCAGTTCATCATTCAGTTGTCTATACAAATTTTGAAGTCCAAGAGTTATCTTGGTATTCACTATTTTTAATTTTTGTAACTCTTTAAAGGCAGGATGTAATGGATAATGTTTATAGTAATATCTACTTTAGAAATTATACTAATATATTCTTGTGATTACTTGCATCTTTAATACCTAAAAGATGAAAAATAGTAGAAGATAATAATTTTGAAATAAGTCAAATCTTCTATCACTAAAATGTACCACATAAGGAACAGTCAGTTGCTTATCAATACTCTTGTTCTTTTCTTCTATGTGATATTTTCTACTCTCCTTCAGTTATTTGTGTCCACATGACGGAGTTGTAAGCAACAGAATGAGAAAAGATGTGGTGTGCCTCGATTGTAGACCTAACCTATTAAAACCTCTTTTGGGCTTCTTTATGTTCATTTCCACTTCTAACTGGAATGCTGACCTTGAAAACCAACTGCTAATGAAGTTAGAACTTTCATTAGCCTTGATCTCTTCAAGTCAGCATGGAAAAGAAACATCTGCCAAACTGATTAGCCCCCAATTATTATATATATTCCTCCTTCCCTAGATACTCCTGAAAATATACCCAAAGGGTCTTTATGTTTTTAGAATATTGTTGCATATCATATGGGGAAATGAATTTATGCAAAACACATGCAGAGGCCTCATTCTGCCTGCCTATACATCCTGAATTCTTCATCCTTTTATTGAGTACTGCAGACTAAGCAAGTCCAGTTATCCATTTATCTTTGGTGCTTGTTTTATTTGTTCTTTCAATATGCACATCATCAAGTATATATTTTGGGCATGGCTTTTAGTTTCCAAGAGCTGAGTATTGGAATTCATGTCTTCTCCTCCTCTATTTAGATGTACTTCACACCCACTCTTAATGTTCTAGAATAGAGGCTTTCTTCAAGTGATTATACATCCACAAGCCGAAATAAAAGACCTGTTAGAAATTCAAATCAGATCCACTGAAAGTGATCACATTCCTAGAGAAAGAATCAATCTAGAGTCAACAGCATTTACCTAATTTTAGTGCCTTGCCTTTTTATTACATGCTGATGGACTTTCATGAAGAGAATACCTCCTAAATTTTGAGTTTCAATTTTTTGGGAGTGTGATTCCGAATTCTCCTATCATTTAAACCTAGCATTTCATCCATGGAAAACGTGGATGTCACTTCACAAACTCATGTTTTTTAGCATTTTAACAATAACATCCTAACAGGTGTTGCCATCAGCTGTCTTAATGTCGATGAGTTACAGTAATGTTGTCCTGCTCTTAGAGTAGAAAAAGATAAAAATATGCTCCTAAGTTCATGTAAGAACCATACACCTACATGGCTGATAAGTTCTTTTACACTAATCTCATGATAACCTCAGCTAATTTCTATGTAAATGATAATAATAACCAACATATTTTAGTTGCTTACAATGTGCCAGTTAAATGCTAAGTATATGGAGAAAGTTTATTTTTTAATACTTATAACAACCCTGTAGGTTTTATACTTTACTTTTCCCAACTTTATGGGAGATTAAAAAAACGTATTAATAGGCTAATAATGTTTTCAATACTAACAGACAGATTCTATACAGAGCTGTGATCTGTACCTAGATGGTATGGCTCATAAATATTTTATCATTAATTATTCACCTATACCAGCTTTTCATTACACTGTTTAATTGCATCAGAATATTTTTCACAATATGCTGCAGAATAACGTAGGGAGGGATCCAATACGACAAAAATGGAAGAAAGGTGCGAATGACATTTCACAGAGTAGACAACATGTGCAGGCAAGAAGTATTTGAATATGTTCTCAACCTTAGTAACTAGGGAAACAGATATTGTTACCATAATAATTTGTAATTTAATTTTTGTTAAAAAAGCAATTGAACAATAGGATGTTTTAAAGAATCTACAGATTAATATTCTCTTTTGTTACATTACTTAAAGTAGAAACTATTGCTTTTTTAAAAACTAAACTTGATTCAGGATGATAGTTATTTAATCTCATCTAAAGATAGGTAAGGGGATAGGATGAGTGAAGGGCACATGAGTAAATATAAATGTATGTTTCATTCTACAGCTCCCATTAGGAGGAAAAGGCAGGATGTTGACAGCTGTCTATTATTAAAGTATATGAGCAATTTATTTTATTTTGTTTGTTTGTTTATTGTACTTTAGGTTCTGGGTTACATGTGCAGATCATGCAGGATTGTTGCATAGGTACATACATGACAAGGTGGTTTGCTGCCTCCATCCCCTCGTCACCCACATCTGGCATTTCTGCCCATGTTAACCCTCTCCAACCTCCCCACCCACCACTGTCCCTCCTATAGCCCCCCCTCAAACAACAGACCCCAGTGTGTGATCCTCCCCTCCCTGTGTCCATATGTTCTCATTGTTCAGCACCCGCCTATGAGTGAGAACATGCGGTGTTTGATTTTCTGTTCTTGTGTCAGTTTGCTGAGAATGATGGTTTCCAGATTTATCCATGTCTCTACAAAGGACATTAATTCATCCATTTTTGTGGCTGCATAGTATTTCAAGGTGTATATGTGCCACATTTTCTTTGTCCAGTCTATCATTGATGAGCATTTAGGTTGGTTCCAGTTCTTTGCTATTGTAAACAGTGCCACAATGAACATAAGTGTGAATGTGTCTTTATAACAGAATGACAGTTTATTATACCCAGTATGGGTATATACCCAGTAATGGGATTGCTGGGTCAAATGGACTTTCTATTTCTAGGTCCTTGAGGAATTGCCACACTGTCTTCCACAATGTTTGAACTAGAATTTAGAATTTATTTTTTAGTTTTTAATAAAAATTATTTTGACTGGTGTCAAATGGTCTCACTATAATTTTGATTTTTCTAATGATAAGTGAAGAACATATTTTATGTTTTTTGGATGTTTGTATGTCTTCTTTTGAGAAATATCTGTTCATGTTCTTGGCCCATCTTTAAATTGGATTATTTGATTTTTGCTTGTTGAATTGTTTAAGTTCCTCATAGGTTCTGGGTAGTATAGATCTTCATTGAATGCATAGTATGCAAACATTTTCTCCTATTCTGTAGGTTTTGTGTTTATAATGTTGATAGCTTTTTTTTTTCTCTGCAGAAGTTCTTTGGTTTAATTAGGTTCCAATTGTCAATTTTTGTTTTTGTTAAAATTGCTTTTGAGGATTTAATTACAAATATTTTGCCATGGCACAGAATGCTATTTCCTAGGTATTCTTCAGGAATTTTCATGCTGTCAGGTGTATGAGGTCTATGAGGTCTTACATTTAAATGTTTAATCCATCTTTAGTTGATTCTTGGATGGAGTAAAATGTAGGAGTCCAATGTCATTCTTCCGAATATGGTTAATTACTTATCTATTCCAGAACCATTTATTGAGCAGAAGTCCTTTCCCCCACTGAGTATCTCGTTAACTACTTATCAATCCCACAACCATTCATTGAATAGAATGCTCATTGCATATTTTTTTGTCTAATTTGTCACAGTTCAGACAGTTGTAGGTGCACAGCTTTATTTCTGGATTCTCTACTTTTTTCCATTGGTCTATATGTCTCTTTTTGTGCCAGTACCTTGCTGCTTTTATTACTGTAGCCTTATAGCACAATTTGAAGCTGGATATTGTGGTGCCTCAAGCTTTGTTCTTTTTGCTTAGGATTGCTTTAGCTACTTCAACTCTTTTTTTTCCAAATGAGTTTAAAACTTTTTATCCTAATTTTTTGAAAAATGATGTTGGTAGTTTTATAGAAAAAGTGTTGAATCTGTAGGTTGCTCTGGGAAGTATGATCATTTTAGCAATATTGATTCTTCCAGTACTCATCTGAATGTACTCAATTAACTATGCAGAACTGATTTGCTAATTATCAATTAATGTAAATATACCAGTAACCCATGTTTCTCTTGAGTCCATTTTACTTCAAAGGGAAATTTCAAAGATAAAATTGTTCCAGTCATCAGTCTACACACACAGTGTGCATAGATATACAACTTGTCTGTGTAAAGTTTTTGAATGTTTTACTTGCAAAGTGATGCAAATTAAAATAAATCTAAATTACTCTGAGCCTTATATAGGCTTCACTGTTTTGAATGTGGCCAGAATATTTTTTTCTTGTAAAAGTTTTCCATTTTGGTTGTTGTTTCTGTTATCAACTATATATACAGATATGTGCATATATTTCTACATACACAGATATACACATAACATCTTAAAGACACACAAATAATCTCTAACATTAAAAAAGAGTCATACTTTGGGAGGCCAAGGCGGGTGGATCACGAGGTCAAGAGATCGAGACCACCCTGGCCAACATGGTGAAACCCTGTCTCTACTAAAAATACAAAAAAAAAATTAGCTGGATGTGGTGGTGCACGCCTGTAGTCCCAGATACTTGGGAAGCTGAGGCAGGAGAATTCCTTGAACCCATGAGGCAGAGCTTGCAGTGAGCTGAGGTCGTGCCACTGCACTCCAGCCTGGTGCCTGGTGACGGAGTGAGAATCTGTCTCAAAAAAGAAAAAAAAAAAGTCATAAGCCTAATTAATAAAAACAATAACCTAAAACAAAACTTCTTAGTAAAATACATAAATCAGATATGTAGAAACAGAAATTGCATAAGAACACATAAAAAAGTTAAGTCTTATTAGTGATCAAAGAAATGTATATCAAATTAACAATGACTTTTCATTTAATCATTCAATTGTCATGAGAGCAAAGTTTAATTTAAAATATTTCTTTGTGTTATCTAGCAAGTTCTGATATAAACATTCTCCTGCTGTAACTTTTCTTTTGTGGAAAATTATCTAATCAAGGAATTGAAAAACTTACATACAACGTATTTTTCTAGGAGTTAAGATTCATGAAATAGTCGGAGGTTACCTAAAGCATTTCTATATAAATATGTTACCTATAGCATTATTAAGAAAAGAATTGAAAGCTATGTAAATATTTAATAATAATTGACTGATAATAGACATCTATAATGAATAACTATGAAATAGTTAAATATCATACAGTAACATATAATTAAGATAATAGTTAAATGATAATTTTAAAAATGTTTTAACATCTAATTCATAAAATGGTAATATTCTATATTTTACATATCATACTCTATATGAACATGTATCACCTTCCTAAGGCTTTATAACAAATTACTAGAAACTGTGTGATTTAAACAAAAAACAAAATTTGTTGTCTCATAATTCAGAGGCCAGGAGTTCAAAATCAAGATTTGGTTCCTCATGGGGGCTCTGAATGGGAATCTCTATTTTTTGATTCTTCTAGTTCCTAGATGTTGTCATCTTTAGCTTATAGATGAATTACTCCAATTTTTCTCTCTACATGTGGATATTTTCTCTCTGTGCATGTCTGCATCTTTGTTTCCAAATTATAAGGACAACAATCATTGCAATTAGTGCCCATAATAATCTAGTATAAGTTCATCTTAATTATATCTAAAAATACCCTACCTTCAAATAAGGTTACATTCACAGGTGTTGGATGAACATGGCTTTGGCGGGGGGGTTACTAATAAACCTACTATCATAAGATTTATACATGCAAACATAGATTAAGGTACTGTGTGCCTTAAAATATATCCTTAAGTGATAAACATCAAAAGTGTTTATATATAAGCAGTGCTATTACAAGAGATTTGTATATTTTCCTGCCATGCTTTTCTGTTGCAAATTTTGTGCATTCATTTCAAACTGAAACTGACCCCTTCTTTGCACCTTATAAAAAAAGACCTGACACCATAAAAACTCTAGAAGAAAACCTAGGTAATACCATTCAGGACACAAGCTTGGGCACAGACTTTATGACTAATACAGTAAAAGCAATGGCAACAAAAGCCAACATTGACAAATGAGATCTAACTAAACTAAAGAGCCTCTGCACAGCAAAAGAAACTATATTCAGAGTGAACAGGCAATGTAGAAAATGGGGAAAACCTTTTGGGGTGAGGGAAGGCATTTCTAGATGGTAGATCTTTTCCTTTTTGGGTGTGGTGGGGGACAAAATAGCAAGCCCTTCACCCCCATGAACTGCAGCAGTGACATAGCTGGGGACATGGAGGAGTTGCGGGGGAGGCTCCTAGAATGAGGAAGGTTCAAACCCTCTTGCCAGGGCCTTGGTTTTTAACTTTGCTCTTCTATAGAATGACTCTGAAAGAAAACCAATAAAATGCACTAGACTATATATATATATTTGATTCTTCTAATTCCTGGATGTTGGGAACATTCATTGACATCTTCAGTTTATAGAAGAATTACTCCAATTTTTCTCTCTACATGTGGATATTTTCTCTTTGTGTATGTCTGTATCTTTGTTTACCTTTATCTTTGTGTCTGTATCTTTGTTTAAATATATATATATATATATATATATATATATATATATGTATATATTTATGATAGCATTTTATTGGTTTTCTTTCAGAGTCATTCTACAAAAGAGCAAAGTTAAAAACCAAGATACACAGATATGTGCATATATTTCTACATACATAGATATATACATAACATCTCAAAGACACACAAATAATCTCTCTCTATATATGTGTTCAAGTTCCTTGTAGATTCTTGATATTATCCATCTGACAAATGGCTAATATCCAGAATCTACAAGGAATCTGAACAAATTTACAAGAAAAAAAACAACTCCATCAAAAAGTGGGCGAAAGATATGAACAGACACTACTCAAAAGAAGACATTTATGCATCCAACAAACATATGAAAAAAAGCTCATCATCACTGATCATTAGAGAAATGCAAATGAAAACCACAATGAGATATCATCTCATGCCAGTTAGAATGATGATCATTAAAAAGTCAGGGAGCAACAGATACTGGAGAAGATGTGGAGAAATGGGAATGCTTTTACACTGTTGGTGGGATTGTAAATTAGTTCAACCATTATGGAAGACAGTGTGGCAATTTCTCAAGGATCTAGAACTAGAAATACCATTTGACACAGCAATCCCGTTACTGGGTATATACCAAACAGATTATAAGTCATTCTACTATAACACGTGTGTTTATTGCAGCACTATTCACAATAGCAAAGATTTAGAACCAACTCAAATGCTCGTCAATGATAGACTGGATAAAGAAAATGTGGCACATGTACACCATGGAATACTATGCAGCCATAAAAAAGGATGAGTTATAGTCCTTTGCAGGGACATGGATGAAGCTGGAAACCATCATTCTCAGCAAACTAACACAGGGACAGAAAACCAAGTGCTGCATGTTCTCACTCATAGGTGGGAGTTGAACGAGAACATATAGACACAGGGAGGGGAACATCACACATCAGACCCTGTCGGAGATGGGGGGTTACTGGAGGGATAGTATTAGGAGAAATACCTAATGTAGATGACGGATTGATGGGTGCAGCAAACCACCATGGCACATGTATATCTATTTAACAAACTTGCACATTCTACACATTTATCCCAGAACTTAAGTTATATTTAAAAAGAAAAAAACTATTATAAAAGTATTCACATTTCTGCTACTGCCTCTGACAGTGTATCTGATATCATACATATCTGACTACGAACAATTGGAAAATCCAACAAAAACTTAAAAATTCCATTTTCAGATACTGGTTAATAAATATACCACATGAAAATAATCCCTGCAGTAAAGAAAACAAACTGAGTGAGTCCAACAACCTCTTCAGCCTTCTGATTAAGGCTATTTTCATAAACATCACAAGGAAAGTCAAACCAAGCAGATTGTGATTCTTCTTGATGAGAGTCTGAGGAAACTGAGGCAGCTGGAACTTGCTAAATAGACTACCAGAGAAGAAAATATTTTGAGTTACTGCTTAATTTTTAGGTTTTACAACCTCTGTTCTTACATTATATAATTTAGGTTTCTGTTTTCTCTGGTTATTAGTATTTTATTGAAGAGCTTAATATTCTACAAAGATGATCAGAAAAGTATTTACTTCAGCCATAAATAAGGATGAGTTTCTGTCCTTAGCAGGGACATGGATGAAGCTGGAAACTATCATTCTCAGCAAACTAACACATAAACAGAAAACCAAACACTGCATGTTCTCACTCATAGGTGGGAGTTGAACAATGAGAACATATGGATACAGGGAGGGGAACATCACACAGTGGGGCCTGTCAGGGGTTGGGGGTTGTTGTTTTTTAAATTTCAACTGGGGGTTCCCTAATACCTCTGGCTGAATGTCTTCTAATTCCAAATAGAAATCCATACATGGCCAGTTTGCATGATTTTTGAGGAACCAGATGGAAAAAAAAAATCATAAAAACAACTTTTTACTCACAAAGTATCCAAAACCATGATTGTTTGCCAAAGCTTTGATGATATGATGGTATGTAGGTGTGACCTACAAACCCATGGTAGCATGTAGAAACCACAGGTCATATCATTATAGTTAAACTAGGTTTATAGTAAAAGGTACTTTTGACCCATATTTTTAAAGCATAAAAACAAGCCTTGAAATAATCAAACTAATCCACCAGTACCTTAACTGCCAGCCAAAACAAAAGCCAACATTCATTAAAGAAATCCAAGAAAAATCTATCCATATTCAGCATAATACCAAAATAGGAAGCATCAAGCTAACTCATTAGACATGTGAATAAACAGAAATGTGAAACACATCAAGGAAAAATTTTAAATAGCATAAAGGCGATGACAAAATTAATAAACATCCTTAAAGGGTAAGCATAAATATATTTGAGTACTTTAAGAAAAACATGAACATAATAAGTAAAATTAAAGCTATTAAACAAACAAATAGAACTAAAAATGAAAAAACACATTTTCTGTCAGAAGTAAACTCTTTTCTGATAGTCTTTGTAGTATATTAAGCTCTTCAATAAAACATTAAGAACCAGAGAAAACAGCAACATAAATTATATAATTGAAAGAATAGAGATTGTAAAACCTAAAATTAAGCAGAGACTCAAAATATTTGGGGATTAAACTATTTTCTTAATGCAGGTATCATAAAGAGATGGGGTTGCAATAGTATATATTTGACAATATAACTGATTTTCTAAAAAAAGAAAATGATGCAAATTATAAACCTGTGAATCCAGAAAAAAAGGAAACCTCAAACTGGAGAAGCACACAAAAAAATCACAACAATGGGTAGGATAATAAATTTAGGGCAAGTATTGATAAAGAGACAACCATAGGGCTGGGCACGGTGGCTCACGCCTGTAATCTCAGCACTTTGGAAGGTGAGGTGGGCAGATCACAAGGTCAGGAGATCAAGACCATCCTGGCCAGCATAGTGAAACCCCATCTCCACTAAAAATACAAAAATTAGCTGGGCATGGTGGTGTGTGCCTGTAGTCCCAGCTACTCGGGAGGCTGAGACAGGAGAATTGCTTGAACCCAGGAGGTGGAGGTTGTGGTGAGCCGAGATCGTGCCATTGCACTCCAGCCTGGGTAATACGAGTGAAACTCAGTCTCAAATAAAAAAAAAAAAAAAGACAACCATAAATATACCCACAGAAAAAAAGTATAATGTATATAAGTAAAAAATTATAAGAAAAGCAGCCAACTTCTTCAGAGAAAAGATGAAAGAGACGATTAAGAAAAAAAACATTTAAATAGCTGAGAAACATAATACCTATAGCTTCATAAAATAAAGTTAAAATGTATTTTTAGAGAAACAAAGTGAAAAGAATATACTGCTATGTTTTTTAACAGATATGTGAATGGTTAATAGATACATGTAAAAGATGTTCAAAATTATTATTTAACAAATATTCAACATCATAGGTTATCTGTGAAAAATGTAAATAAAACAAAATTAAATACCACTGCACACACACTACATTTAAATGACTAATAACTAAGTGTTGCTAAAAATGTGGAGCGAATTTAGCTGATGGAGTGCAGAATGCCATAACTATTTTAGAAAACAGTTGACAACATTTTGTAAAGTAAAACACACAGTTAATGTGTGACCAAGACATTATACTCCTACGTGTTGACCGAAAGAAGTAAAACCATGCATCCACAAACAACTTTTACATAAATATTCTCAGAAACTTTATTCATAATAGCCAAAAACAGGGGAAATTTTTTCTACCAAAGTTGAATAAAGAAACAAATGGATAATTTATACAATGAACTAATAATCAGCAAATAAATTGAATATACTATTGATATACACAATGGCATGAATATATCTCAAAATCATTTCAGTGTGCAAATAAATATGCATGCAAAGAGTATGCCTTGTATCATTTTATAGATATGTAGGTCTATGGCTGGCAAAACATAACCTACAGTGACAAGGAGCAAAGTAGTAACTTTCCACTAATGTTGGGTAGGGAGGTGTTGGAAGTGACTCTAGTAAAAATTAGAAGTGACAGAAATTGTGTAAATATTGAATAGAGTGGTGTTAATATGGAAGTCAAAAGTCAGTATATTGGACAAATTTAAAATGCTTATATTTGTATTTTTGTAAATTATACCTAAGTATAGTTAATTTTTAAAAATTATTTGTACCTCTTAATATTCTCCTAAGACTCTATGAAGCAGTATAAGATATGGAGATTCAAGTTTTGCAGAAAGATATTTACATCATTACCAATTATAATTTTAGATAAACTCAATATATAAATATCCCACAATAGTGAAATGGTTGACTGGTTGAGTGAATCAGTATAAAATAATATGAGGGTATATCTGGAATTATTAAAACTACTTGATATTCATCATTAGTGATATTAGATATCTTTTAAATAATGGCATTTAAGGAGAAGTATGCAATATGATTTCAGAAATGTAGTAAATTAATATGCATGGAAAATTCTGTGGAAGAAAGATACATGGAAGATACTAGTGCTCAAAATGTTTCCTTATAGCAAATTTCTTATAGCTTGCTATTCTATTCTACAGAATTCTTTGTCCTTCCTACACCTAGCTTCTCTAACAAGAAATTTTAAAAGCATCATAAATTACTTGTCTCATTGTTAAAGATTATTAACCATGCGGTTATTCCTGAGCAACATCACGTTTGTCAACATCTGTGACATAAATTTTATTTTGTTTTTCATATTATTTACTTTTTTCAAGTTTATAGAGTAATTTTTGACAGGATAGCAAGCCTTGGCCATTTAATCATGATGGCAGTATTGCGATGTTCTTCCTTGTTTCTAGGTATTTTCTGTATCATTGACTAGCTGCATTGTAAAGTGTCACAGTGTGTTCGATGTGTGAGCTCTACTTCAAGCCTACAAGCATGAGTTCTAATTGGATCTGTGACTTTGAACAAATAACTGAAATTTTCTATCATTTTGTAAAATGTGAAGTATTGGAAAAATATAAAGTTACTTAATGTACTTAAAACATTCTGAACAATACTAGGCAGAAAAAGTGCCAAATAATTATACTTACTCTTTTTTTTACATAAGCTATTGAAATTAATATTTGAAAGTGGATTGTGGTGTTTAAAGTCTTTTCAGAAGCATTATGTATATGTTTGTATCATTATTACTATTGTTATTATTATTTCAATTTTGTAGTTAAGTCATTGCAACTCAAAAAATTATGTTATGAAGTCAATAAAGGGCATGATTGTGACTTGAACCTGTCTTCTGACTACAAATTCTATAAGTTGGTCATCATGCTACATGCCCTGATCTATGAAATTAACTGACTCTTTTTTATTCTACTAAAAAGAGTAAGATATTTAGAGATATTATAAAATCTGTAATAAACTATACAAAATAATTGTAGGATGTGTTAACACCCACACCAAAAATGGTTCACTATAAACAGATTAGGAATACATGTTTCTTCAATTACAAATACAGTATTTTATTGATTCCAATTATTTTATTTTCCAGTCCTATGGAAATTTGTGAGGAAACTATCACAAATTTACATTGATTACAAAATCATATGACTGACAGTTATAAACATTTCTTTGTAATACAGAAAATATTGGAAAATATTTGCATTACAAAATAAAATAATGCATGATTTGTTCTAAACTAAAAATATGTTATTGCTAAGCAATGGTTTGGGTAAGCATTTTCATGTGTTTTTATAGGATATGACTGCAGCATATTTCTTAAGAAAATTATGGCTATATTCGCAAAACTCTGCCAGGGTGAAGAATTTTCACATGAAACCTAAAAAGATCCAATCACTCCTCTAAGATTAGCATAACAAATATTTCAAAAGTAAATTTTAAATTAAGGGGTTTACATACATTTCAAGTTCTATGACATAAGCCACACAAAATAAGGCCTTTATACTCCATTTTCTTACAGCAGCTTAAAAGTTCTTTTGTGGTGGTTCTTTATTCTATTCTGCCTATCTTCATAGTGTCATGATTAGGAATAGGGGGATAGAGTGAACATAATCACATGCACTAAGCAGGTTCATTCTTTGTGAAAGGTGTCAATTCACCAACAAATATTTGCAGTTTTGTTTTTACTTGCAAAGTATTCTCCTAAGTTATAGTATTCATGGCACAATCCATAAATATTGAAATCCACCACTGAATGGAGACATATGACACAAACATTTGATGAATAAATTCAAATATTTATAGCAATACAAAACAATAGGTGATATGCACTATTTAGGTGGAAAAATTTTAATAACTTGTTCACAGTCACAAACTCAGAATTCATGCTTGTGGGTTTGATCTAGTGCTCATGCACTGAACACATATTGCTACACTTTAAAATGCAGCTGGTCAATGATACAGAAATTACTCAGAAACAACAAATAATGAGTTAACATTAGCTTATTGAAAAGGAAGTGGAAAAGCAAGCAGTTCAGGGAAGTTTACTTGATGTTTCTATGTGTATGTGTGATATATTATATGTTATATATGAGACTATATATGTATACATAAATATATGTTGTGTGTATATACATACACATATACACACACATTTTTATTTATACTCTCCAATATAATATATAATGTGTTTATATATCTACTCTATATGTACACATATAATATATAATGTGTTTACATACATACATATACTCTATATGTGCTCTATATATGAAGAGAGAGTATACTCTCTTTACATATATCTATGTGGGTGTGTGTGTGTATATATATATATATATAGAGAGAGAGAGAGAGAGAGAGGAGAGAGAGTGAGGAGAAAAGAGACTATTCTCTCTGTCGGTACTTTGCTGCCAGTTTTTGTGGCATCTGTGTATGCAGGTTTAGTTCACTTCAATTAATTCAGCATTTCTTGACTACCATATGTATATTAAGCATTTGTTAAGGATAGATGTGTGTTGAGGTGAAGAGGACAGGTGGGAATGACGAAAACAATGATACTCACTAAAATTGTTAGGTAGATGGATAGATGGGTATATGTATGGATGTAAGTATATGTATGGATGGATAAATTGATAATTGATTGACGGAAGGAAGGAAGGGAGGGAGGGAGAGAGTGGAAGGGAGAGAGGGAGGGAAGAAAATTTGAAAACTTTTAGGTGTGTGTGTGTGTGTGTGTGTGTGTGTGTGTGTGCGTGTTCTAGTGAAATACCTGGCTGTAATCGGTCATTAAAATTACATGAGACCCATTTTAGCATGCAGTTTTTCATGATAAATGTAACTTGTTTTGTCATCAAAAATTATAGTCCAAATTAAATGGTTCCCCATTGCTATCTGGTGTGGATTTCATGTGAAGAATGATTAAACTCAGATAAACACAAATCAAGACCACAATGAAATACTATACTATGCCAGTCAGAGTGG